>JAQGBA010001913.1:0-11416 GCA_034698125.1 Prionchulus punctatus | reverse complement strand
TTATCAATTACTTATCAATTGTAGAAAAATTGATATTGATATTGGTAATTGATAATTCATATAAATTGATATTGATATTGGTAATTAATAACTCATATAAATTGATATTGATATTTGATATTGATTATCAGTTCTAAAAAAATTGATAAAAAACTGATTATTGATATTGATATTGATAACCAATTCCAAGTCTGTTTGCTTTCACTGTAATTATAGTCGACTTCACTATGATTTAGCATTGTTGCTATTAATTTTCAGTTTGTCTTTTGTTCGGACATTCAGATATCCAGTGTTCGCCTATCGTGTCGCAAATATAGCACCACGCTTCTTTCAGATCGTGGGCGTACGAACACATAAGCGCGTCCTTTTCGAACTTGCAACCTTTTTCTTGCATTCTTCGAATGCAAGGTTTACATTTGTACCCTGGCGCGCCACTTGGATTTTGCACGAAGAAGCGTACTTCATCATCATTGTGGTGCCATCCACATTTACCGCCTCTCTTACAACGGAAATGAGCATTGCATTGCTCTGAAGAATATTGTTTGGGTTTCACTCTTTGACGCGGTTTTACTGTGATCCACTCGTGTATTTCCTCCACTGTACTCTCTCCTTCCTCCGCAATATTTTCGTTGTCGCCTTCCCAAGCTAAGTTGAAATAGTCTCCGTGGTAACTGCTGAAATATTCAACCGCCGAAGTCACATTTGTGCAGACATTTAACTTCCAACCATTAACGATATCCAACATGTTTCTCCAATAGACCAAACTGTTTATATCACGAGGGTGGTCCTTGTTCGCCTGCAAAACTAACATAACAATATAGTTTTCTTCGTTCGACCACAAGTTGTACATGCATGGCCATTTCAATTTGTCTGTCATCTTGTTGGTCAACTCTTGGCAAATACGATTGTCCAGCTGATCTTTAAAGTGCAATATGATTGTCCTTTCGCGAGGAATTCTTATTCGGTCGTGGTCGAATTTGTATTTCAGAAAATAGCATACGGGGTCTTTTTGTGAGTCACCTCCCAGAATGATATAATCGAGAATAC
Source organism: Prionchulus punctatus (assembly GCA_034698125.1). NCBI lineage: Eukaryota > Metazoa > Nematoda > Enoplea > Mononchida > Mononchidae > Prionchulus > Prionchulus punctatus. The sequence goes on along the minus strand of JAQGBA010001913.1, from coordinate 10,369 downwards.
GAATGGTTATCAATGATTTCGAATCGCGGTCCTTCGCTAACTCGACGATTCCATGAGACAGACTCGCCGACCACGAACAAATTTCAACCTTCCAACCATACTTAACGAGCGTTTTTATGCAGGTAATGTAATCGCGATCACCGGAAACGATAACAAAAACTCCATCTTTAGCCTGTTCCACGTTGATCAAACATTGTTCGACGACAGCTGCAGTTATTGCATTGTCGACTTCTTTCTTTATTCTGAATGTTACGCTGGAATTTGTCAACCTCGATCTCCCTTTTTCGTATGGCGTTCCAAATGGTGTCTAGTGTTGGTGGCTCCGATCCATACAATTTCGCATGCGCAACAGTTCTTCCGGCCTTCAACTGAATTATTAATTGACCGATGTCAATTCGAAACCGTTGATCCAAAGGAACAGTTAATTTTCTGTGTTTAGCGTAAAACTTTTGGCCTTGGATGAACAGATTAGAATTATCGAGAAACAACCAACAATTACACTTTTCCTTTGCTTCAGCTATTTTCTAAAATATCCTGAAAACTTGGTACCAGCTTTATAATCAACAAATATTTTGCGACCTCCAATAAAAGGCAGCACAGAACTGCGAGCCAATGAAAACGCTGTTGAACGTTGCTGTTTATGTTGCCTGCTTTAGACGGAAATTTGAAAAAAAATTGGTTAAGTTGATTAAATAGACAGGTTTTTCAAAAATGAGTATAAAAAAAACTATTACATTGGTTGCAAGTCAATCAAGGTACATCTGGTTGTGTTGCAAGTGAGTCACGTATATTAAAAGTATGTGAGTAACAGTTCCATAGTAGCCCCAAAACAATCGGCGGACCAATTTTTTTTCTTTGAGTTATGCTCGTAAAAAACCAAATTACCATTACCCTTGAAAATATCCTTGAAAAACGAAACATAATTTTTGGTACATACAAGCAACATTTTCGAAAGTTACAACGCACAGACAGCCATCAAACAAGTTTTTAATGCAACGGAGTCACTACAGTTGAAAATAAGAGAATGATTGATTTTTGGGTGAATGAGTTGTTATAACAACTGGAAATCAATATGACTTAATGACAATTTGCAATACTTACGCCTGCGAGCGGAAATTTCAGGAACACAGTAGGGAATATCACTGAATAGCACAGTGACAATTCATTGAAAATGGTTGATTTTGAAAAATGTAAACAAGTTGGTTGAGATAAGCAAGAAAAAATTAATTAATAATATTAATAATCAGAGATTGGTTAACAGTCAAAAGAGGTTGTTTGAAAATGGAATTCTATGTTAATTTTGATGAATCTCAACCATTCTTAACCAATTCATTTAGAATTTCAACCAACCAACCTCTTTTGATTATTCAACCAATCTCTTTTGAATAAATCAATCTTCTTTGATTAAATAAAACTTATTTTGATTAAAAAACAAACTTTTTTTGATTAATTCAAACTTCATTTGATTAAATACATCTTATTATTATTATTATTTTACTCGGCTTCTATAAAAGAAGGTGTAAAACACTGTGTAAATGTGGCAAAACCTTGTAATATTAATAAAACAGGAATGATAAAATTTTAGTAAAAAATATTAGTCAAATTTTAAATATTATTTCTTTCCATTTTTCTTTGTTTTTTGTTGTTTCTAAGATTTCTTCAAGTGATTAGTTCGTCAGCACGAGATCCTCATGGATTAAATCTGTCCAACCTTTTGTGGTCTTCCTTTTGGTCTTTTCCAATTCGGTAACCATAAGACAATATCTTTGGCCATCTAAATGTCGGCATGCGAATTATGTGTCCAAACCACATTAGACGATGTTTTGAGATTACTTTTATTAATGGTACGATCTTATACGTTTGGTAAATGTTATGCTAAATGAAGATCAATTAGTGTGTGATGAAGTGGACTTGATGAATCAAATAAAATGAGAACAGAAAAATTATTGGTAAAATATTTGTAAAAATTTCTCATCTTTAACATCCAAAAAGTTATCTAAACTTTCAGACAATATTTTCATGTTTAAAAGCGAAGATCGAAAAACATTTTTGACATTACAAAAGATTTTTTTTAAAAATGGTTTCGACGACTTATTCAGTGTAATTTGAGAAAAGTTAAAGGAGACTGGAAATGAACATTTGATTTGGACAAAAATCAGTGAACCAGCTATTAGTCAAGCAGGTAAAAAAATCTATTATCTTCATAAATATTAAAGGTAAGCGTTTTTGTTATATAGGTGGCGAGATCAAAAATAAAAAAAGTACTTCAGGACTTGCTGGAAGAAATTCAAGTTCTGTGCATCGATTTTAAAATCGACCATGAATTGCTTTCTCCATGGTTGCAAGTAAACAAACATTGGAGCAAGATGAAGTCGACTTGATCGCCAAGTGTAAAACGACAACTGGGAAAATATTGGTAAAAAGAGATGTTTTTTGAACAATTTTAAGGTTATTTCAGCTTATTAACTCACTCATCTTCAGAAAATTTTCACATTGTTAATGCCGAAAAGTGATGAAGTAATTTTAAGTTTGCAAAAAGTTTTTATCGAAGCTGGATATGTTGACTTAGTACATGAAATAAAAGCAAAATTGATCAAACAAGGGCAACAAAGCCTGATTTGGCAACCATCAAGTGGCAAATCGAGTGAAACGACATTCGGTCAGAAATCAGAAAGTAATTTTATTATCTTCATAAATATTGGAGGTAAGAGTTTTGTTATATAGGTGGTGACAGAATGGAAATGGTACGCAACAATTTAAAAGCTCATTACACACAAGATTTGGAACAGATTAAAGAATATTGGAAAAACTTTGACATTAAAGGAAATTTAAACATGGATACCTTTTATAACAAAAACATCAAAATTAGCATTGATAAGCAGACACTTGGCAAATTGGAATGCTTTGATAATATATTTACTCATGATTGCAATCGGATTTTAGTGGTAGCTGATGCTGGTTACGGAAAATCGACATTCGTTCATGAGATGGCTCGCGAGTGGGTGAAAGGGGAGAGCCAGTGGTCGATGAAGTTTTCATTTCTCTTTCTCTTTCGCCTCGGAGAAATTAACGAAAACAATGCCACGTTTGAAGACTTGTTTGAAAGAACTTTAAAATCGAAGGACATTGATGTTGTCATCCATTGGCTAGATGAAGGAGAGGATAAAAAACTATTTATATTTGATGGATTGGATGAACTGCGGCAGGATTTTAGCAAAGATGTGGAGAAATTAGTATTTGGCACTGGACCACATTTGTCTCACATAATTATTACATCTCGGCCGTGTAAAAAATTTGATGACCTTTATGAACATTCACGCGGAAACCTTTATATCACATTGGAAGGTTTTACAGAAAAAGGTTTGAATCGACAACTTAACAAATTTTCTGTCGACCCTACTAAAATTGAAAAAAGTTTAGAAAAAATTCTCTCAGTGCCACTTTTCAATACAATTTTTTGTATCATCCATGATGAAAGCACTATTGGCTGCCGAAATATATCCGAAACTATAAAAAAATTTATTGATTTCGCCATCAGTCGATATTGGAAATCGAATCATGAATTTGAGTTTAGTGATGATCATTTAATAATGTCACTAGGACAAGCTGCGCAGCATAAATTTCGTTTTATTCAAAATTTGGACAATGATTATCCAAACATTTCAACTGACTTTATTCAACTGATGCTGATTGCAAAAGATGCTGGATTGATTTTACGATCTAGTGACAATGAAAATTTAAATTTCGTGCATCAAACAGTCGCTGAATACTGTGCTGCATATTTTTGGATGAAGAACTGTCGATTTTCAACACCATTTTTTGATTCGAGATGTGCGCCTCAGGAGATTAGAATGGCACCACCCCAAGGTGGTATAATGGATTATACTAAGTCATTTTCACACTTTTTAAGCTATTTTAGCTTGGACTATAAATCGCGTTTATGGAAAGGTTTTGGTCAATATGTGCCATGCTTTGATAACTATGACAATTTGCCAACACATGATCACACTGGAAAGTTAGTGTTTTCATCACATTCAATCGATGATCAATGCAAAATTGTGGACAAAATTATCTTTAAATCCACAGAGCTTCGTTTGTGTGGAGCACATTTTGAAATGGGAAAGTTGTTTCAAAATTTACAAAACATAAGACAACTATTCTTAGACCGCTGTTCATTCAAAGTGTGTCCAAAAGAATTTTTTAAAAAATATGACAAAATTGAGAAGTTAGAATTTGATGAGTGCACATTTAAGGAATTTAATACAGAAACCGAAAGTCTGCTAGGCGACAGTGAACCTCAATTACTGTTGGAAGTATTTCAGATGTGCAACTGTGGTCTGTCAGGAGACAGCTTTTTATCCTTCATATTGAGAAATTGTACCATGTTGAAAAGGTTCGATTTTAGAGATTGGAATTTTAAAAAATTATCACATGGCTGCAATGTCGAAAGTGGCTGGAAGAAGAATTTTCAAAACAATCGATTCTTACACAATTCACTGACAATGCTTGACATTGAGGATCATTATGAAAATTCAAACTACGAGGGAATATTTAGCACTTTGAAACATTTGATTAACTTGAAAAAATTATCACTTAAATTCAAACGTGAACTAACATCGCTGGAAATTCATGCATTGAATATTTCATTCGCTTGTGGGTTGAAAAGTTTATCTTCACTTAAGTTCAAAGTAGAAAACATTCGTGCCAGGGAGGGGCTTGCTAAATACAACAAAATTTGCTTTTGTCGATTTTCTTGCAAGTTTGCAAAAACGATGCGCTTTGCGAATGTTTATGACACGAAACTTGTTTTCCAAAGCGAAATCAGCGCCATTCTCACATTTATAGTTGACAATGAGTCATCAGCATTTTCAATAGTTGCCTAGACAGTGGACCAAATTTGCCTTGACTAAAGTTCATTCATTGGACCTGAAGGTGGTACTGTAGTTCATACTGAGTCTTTTTCATGTTTCATAACCTATCTTATATTATTATATGATATTTTAGCTTGGACTATAAATTACTTTTAACAGTTTCTTTTTTCAAGATGCGTTTTCTGATCGAGAGAGCGTTTTTCATATAGAGAATTATTATTATTATTATTGCAGAATTGCCTCGTTTTCAAAATTGTGCGCGAGCAAAAATTCATAAAAAAATAAAATAATAAATAAATATTTCCTAAAATTAATTTCACATCAATGAGGAATGTCCAGGCTATTTTTATAAAAATTACAAAAAACGGAATCTCGATCAGAAAATGCATCTTGAAAAAAGAATCTGTTTTTTATGGAAAGATTTTATTGACGATGTGCCATGCTTTGATAACTATGACAATTTGCCAGCACATTTTCACACTAAAAACAACTTAACGTTTTCATCACATTCACTAGACGAGAAATGCAAAATTATGGACAAAGTTATCTTTAAATTTAATGAAGAATCCACAAATCTCCATTTGTTTAAAGCATATTTTGAAATGGGAAAATTGTTTGAAAATTTACAAAACAGAAAAAAACTAATCTTACACTACTGTTCATTCAAAATGTGCCCAAAAGAATTTTTTACATTATATTACAACATCGAGGAGTTATCTTTTGAGCACAGCACATTTAATAATTTAATAAAAATTTAAGACAGAAGACAAAAGTCTGCTAGACAACAGTGAACCACAATTACTACTGAAAGAATTTTGTATGTGCAACTGTGGTCTGGCAGGAGACTGCTTTTTATCCTTTGTACTAAGAAATTGCACCGTGTTGGAAACATTCAATTTTGAAAATATGATTTTTGAAACATTATCACAAGGTTGCAATGCCCTAAATCACTTGACGAAGAATTTTCAAAACAATCAACCCTCACACAATTCATTGACAAGTCTTTGCATTCGTGATGATTCTGAAAACTTCAACTACGAGGGAATATTTAGCACTTTGAAACATTTCATTGACTTGAAACATTTATTCCTAAGCTTCAAACGTGTACTAACATTGCTGGAAATTCGTGCTTTGGATATCTCAGTCGCTAGTGGATTGAAAAGTTTATCTTGGATTGATTTCACAGTAGCATGTGCGATGGGTAATATGACAAACTATTCAGACATTTTAAGGAAATTCCATGGTTACATGTTCTGGACAGTTCTGGGGTCTTTCACGAAAGAAACATTAAATTATTTAGTTAACATCTTCAAAAATGTCAAGTTAATAACATTAACACTTGATAGCTATCAACAAATTTTGTATAATGTAGAAATATATGATGCCATTGCAGAATGCAAAAGAGTGGAGGTACAGTAATTACTTTCGGAATGCTAAATAAGTCCGACGAAAGTTGTTTAAAGAAGAAAATGAAAAGAAAAATGGAAAGCTACGTGTTGAATTTGATTATTCAATTTAAGAGGGATTTGAATAAAATTTGGAAACATGTTCTTTTTTTATGAGGAGAAAAACACATTTTTTTATCTGCCAACTGGATTCCTGCAGGAAATTATTGACACACTCTATCCTACTGGAACCTACGTGACCATAAATATCCTACAGGAATCCTGCACGATTCTTACCAGTGACGTACACGAATCCTACCTAAGTCATCCTACAGGAATCCTGAGGAAATTTTTCTCGCAGTACATGTGTCAGAAATTTAGGAAACCTAATTGAAGCAGTTGAACAGTTCAATGCTGCAGGAACAATTTATCAGCCCGCGGGAAGCCTGCAGGAATGAGTATCGGACCTCGACCTTAAAAGACCCTTCAGGAATCCTCCAGAAATGGATTATTTCCTACGGATCGGATACGATCCTGCAGGATTTTTACATTTTTAAGAATTTTCCAAGAATCCTGAAGGCTCAGCATGCTAAGAGCGAAAAATAACATTTTTGCCAGGGAGGGGCTTGCTACATACAATAAAATTTGCTTTTGTCGATTTTTTTTGCAAGTTTGCGAAAACGACACGCTTCGCGAGTGTTTATGACACGAAACTTGTTTTCCAAAGCGAAATCAGCGCCATTCTCGACAACTAGAGTCGACGATGAGTCATCAGCGTTTTCAATAGCGCCTCGTCTCATCGCTCGCCCCTCTCGTCATCCATCGCGCGACAATAGTCGGGCGGTAACCGTGGCGACGGGAAGAATCGAGCGAGCGACCGATACCCGATTGGCCAGGACGCGAAACGTGCGCGAGACAGCGAGTTTCGGGCCATTTCGTTTTACGCACTTTATACAGCAATTTTCGACGATTACGTGTCCCGCGGATCGATTTTCGGTCGATTTTCGTCGATTTTAAAACAAATTTCGCGTCGTCTATCGACGTTTTCGAGATAAAAACAAGTTTCGCAAGGATTTTACGAGAAAACCGCGATTTTTCGTGTCTTGGAAACGAAAATTGCGCAGTTCGGAACAGAGAGTTGCTCGTTTCGTCGTTGCGAAAACAAATTCTAGGCAAAAATGGCCGACGAGTGCGGCATAAAAGTATTCTGCCGGTTTCGGCCGCTCAACGAATCCGAGGAAAAATCCGGATCGAGTTTCATCGCTAAATTTTCGTCCACCGATTGCGTAAACGTCGGAGTAAGGGCTGATTTTTTGTTTTCAGTCGGATTGATTCCGCAATGGTCGCTTAATCGCGTTTTTTGCTTGTTACAGGGCAAAATTTACACGTTCGATCGAATCTATAGTCCCAAGACGACCCAAGAGGAAATCTATATGACCTCGGCTCAGCCAGTGGTCAAGGACGTGCTCAGCGGTTATAACGGAACCATATTTGCATACGGGCAAACGTCCAGCGGGAAAACATTCACTATGGAGGTAGCCAACTGTAGTCCTTTGGCAACTATAGTCTTGTAGCAACTGTAGTTCAATTATAGACATATTTTTTCGACTGTTGACGCCCATCAGCTATAGACGTCGGGCAACTATAGACGCCCCCTCAACTATAGACACCCGTCAACTATAGACGCCCCGTCAACTATAGATGCCCGTCAACTATAGTCTCCTCATGTAGACCATTGGCTAGTGCGATTTTTTTGTTTTCAGGGAGTTATTGGCAACTCGGACATGCAAGGGATTATACCTCGGATTGTGTCCGATATTTTCAACCATATTTATTCCATGAACGAAAATCTACAGTTCTACATTAAAGTATCGTACTTCGAAATTTACATGGATCGAATTCGCGATCTGCTCGACAGTAAGTTTCAACTGTAGTCCGTTATATAGGCAACTATAGTTCATTGCGCGAGCACAATTTTTGACTGGCTAACGCCTCTAACGAGCTAAAACTCATTACTTTCCTTTTTTTTAGTCACTAAAACCAATCTGGCCGTGCACGAAGATAAAAATCGAGTGCCGTACGTGAAAGTAGGTCAAACGTACAGTATTCCTTTCTTATTTTTGTGAAACGAAAAACGAACCCGAATCTATGTTAAGGGTTGCACGGAACGATTCGTTTCGAGCCCCGAAGAAGTTATGGATTCGATCGAAGAGGGCAAAAACAATCGCCACGTGGCCGTAACTAGTATGCAAATTTTTTTGGACCTCAAACTATTAGCCCGCTCCTAAGGCAACTATAGTCGACTGTCTAGACAACTATGGTCTACTGTCTGGGCAAATATAGTCCACTGTCTGGGCAACTTAGTCCACTGTCCTGGCAACTATAGTTCCCCTTTTTTAGACATGAACGAGCACTCATCGAGGTCGCACAGCGTATTTTTAATAAACGTCTTGCAAGAAAATAACGAAACGCAGAAGAAATTGAGCGGCAAACTGTATCTGGTCGACTTGGCGGGAAGCGAGAAAGTAGGACAAATAAAGTAGGTCTGTCACCCAAGTGTTAAAAATGAGGTTAATTTTTTCTAGGTCAGCAAAACCGGCGCCGAAGGAACCGTGTTGGACGAGGCGAAAAACATTAATAAATCGTTGTCGGCGTTGGGCAACGTCATTTCGGCGTTGGCCGAAGGATCGGTAAGTTGGTGGTTTTTGCTCGTTAGGCAGTTAGCCTCGACGCGAATTTTGTGTTTCGCCGTATCCAGAAAGCGCACGTACCGTATCGAGACAGCAAGTTGACGAGAATCCTTCAAGAGTCGCTGGGCGGCAATGCTAGGACGACCATAGTAATATGCTGTTCCCCGGCGTCGTACAACGAAGGCGAGACGAAGTCGACGTTGATGTTCGGCGCTCGGTAAGGCGACTATAGTTGGAGCTATAGTTGCCTAGACAGTGAATATAGTTTCCTAGACAGTGGACTATAGTTGCTTGACTAAAGTTCGTTCATTGGACTATAGTGGCATTGGACTATGCCATTGAATTACGGAACTATAATCGATGATTTTTTAGCGCCAAGACGATCAAGAATGTCGTTCAAGTCAACGAAGAGTTGACGGCCGAAGAATGGAAACGACGTTGGGAGAAAGAGCGCGAAAAAGTCATCCGCCTGCGGGCGGCGTTGTCGGCGGCCGAAAAGGAATTGGAACGGTGGCGCAAAGGTAACGTTGTCCGACGCGTTTTTTGTTTTCGCAGCAGCGTTTCGGGCATTTTTTTCGTTCCGTTCGCTCGCGAAAACTACGTATCGCCGAATCTTGAACTTGAATCCGTCTAGGCGACAACGTGCCTCAAAGCGAACAGGTTACTCTTTTGAATCTGGCCGAATCGATCGTCGCCGAAGGCGGCACGCCGTCCAATACCGAGTCCATGATATTGGACTCGGTCGCCTCGGTGCCGGCGTCGTTGAATACCCTCGGCGCCATCGGCGGATCGTTGGGCGGCGGCGGCGGCGGTGTCGTCACCGACGCCGAACGTGCGAAACTCGAATTGGAACGAGTTGAAATGTATCGTCAATTGGACGAAAAGGTAAGTCGAAAAACAAATTTCGCGCTTTAGCCAGCGCGTTATCGGACAATTTCGCGAAACTAATCGATGTTTCTTCCTGCCGCCAGGACGATGAAATCCAACAGCAGTCGCAGTTGGCCGAGCGTCTCAAGCAGCAGCTCATGGAGCAGGACGATTTGATTCGAACGTCGAAAACCGATTACGACGCGTTGCAAATGGAAATGCAGCGCATGCAACAGGAAAACGAGGCGTCTAAGGACGAAGTCAGAGCATTTTCTTGTTTCTTTAGCTCATTATCGGGTAAAAAACGCAAACAAATTTTCTTTGCAGGTTAAAGAAGTGCTGCAAGCGTTGGAAGAATTGGCGATGAATTACGATCAAAAAACTCAAGAAGTTGAATTGAAAACGCGCGAAAACGAATCGCTTTCGGAGGATTTAAACAAAAAACTGGTACGGCAAACGCGTGAAACGCGCAAAAAACTGTTTCGAATCGACGTTTTCGAATTTCCTGCATTTCCTGCAGGGCCTGCTGAACGAAGTTCAAGCCGAGTTGGAGGAA
>JAQGBA010001912.1:0-11417 GCA_034698125.1 Prionchulus punctatus | reverse complement strand
TTCAACGACCTCTACAAGCACTCCAACTTCAACAACATCCACCAGCACTCCAACATCAACAACCTCCACAAGCACACCAACCTCAACTACATCCACCAGTACACCAACTTCCACAACATCCACCAGCACTCCAATTTCAACAACCTCCACAAGCACACCATCCTCAACTACATCTACCAGTACACCAACGTCCACAACATCTACCAGCACTCCAACTTCAACAACATCCACAAGCACTTCAACTTCAACAACCTCTACAAGCACACCAACATCTACGACATCCACAAGCACACCAACCTCAACTACATCGACAAGTACTTCAACTTCAACAACCTCTACAAGCACACCAACATCAACAACTACTACAACCTATTACAACTCAACTGGTATTATTTTTAATTGTTATGTTAAGTGTTCAATAGTGTATTTATATTTAAATGAAGCTATGAGTTTCATATAAATTTCGCTAAATTTTTAAATTTATTTTTCTGTTTTGTAAACTAATTATTTAGCTTTTACTTACCAGCAATGCACAACTTAAAGTTTTCAAACTGAAATTCTAAGTTCACTGTATTTGTATTTTTACTTTTTTTCAGTGTCTCGCCTTTGCAATGATATCAGGTCTACATGTAAACCCGCTGATTGCCAAGGCGACGTTTTAGAAGCACTAACAAATTGTGCATACACATGCGGAAATTGTGGTGGTATGCTCGACCAGATTTTAAAATCTTTTGAATGGCAAACATTCCATCGCATTTTAATATTATTTCAGGTTGTCTATGTTACGATTCACCACCGTATACAGCACAGCAAAGGTGTCAAATGTTTAGTGCTGACATATGCGCTACAAGTAAACCAATCTACAGCCGCTGTTTGGTTACGTGCAATCAATGTGCTCAGGTTCAAAAACCGGCGTGTGCGCCAACAACTACAACTACCACACCAAAACCCACTACTACGACAACAACTAAAACTACAACAACCAGTAACGAAGGAGTAAACAATAACAATAGTTACTCTGTTACAAATGGTTATTATTTGTTTAGCACCCAGTTGCCGTGATACCTTTTCGAATTGCACTACAGCGCTATGCAACCAAACTCCTTACACATATTTGCCCAATTGTCGTTTAACGTGCAACAATTGTGACAGTATGATTAACGGTTGGCCACCTACTGAGGGCTATTAGTTGACCTGTATGCGTACTTTGTTCAGAATGCCAGTGTTACGATAGTACCACGAATACTGCACCTCTTTGTACCAATGCCGCGGTTTCCAGTACTTCCACGCTTTGCAAAGCTGCCGCCACTTTCAGTCGATGCCCGAAGAAATGCAACAAATGCTCCGACATAACGGCTGCATCGTGCACAGCCACATCAACCTCGACGACTTCCACAACTACAACATCAACAACAACAACAACTCCTACAACAACAACTCCTACAACAACAAGTTTGTATTTGCTACTCGATTACCTTATTCTATGTTTTTTAATACTGGATTACTTTCAGCCGCTTCTGGATGTAGCGATGTTTGGCCAGCCAATGGATGTACTACCAAACAATGTGGCTTGAACCCCTACGACACATATGTAAAATGCAAAAATACAACGGGCAATTGCGATGGTACAGGATTGCAAAGTCGTTATTTTTAATTTGTTAACATTTTGCAACACTCAGGCTGCAAATGTGCGGACAGTACAATGCCCACGGGCCTCGGGGGGAATTGTGCCAATTTGGTGGCGTCTTCATGCTCGGCTAACGCTACTTGGCATAAATGTCCGCTGTCTTGCGATAGATGTTCGGATATCCTAACGATTGGTTGCCCTGAATGCAAGGACAAAGAGAATGCGACCTGCTCGAAGACATCTTGCGATCAAACTCCGGGCTTGTATTACCCAATGTGCAAAAAGACATGCAACAACTGCGACGGTACTAAAAAGTTTTGTCGAATGCTAGAAGTTGGTCTTACCTACTTTTATTCGAATGTCACGCAGGATGTACGTGCAAAGATTCGACAACGGAATCATGCAGCGCATATCCCGGAGACGGCAAATGCACAGCGCCGAAAGCCTATTGGTCTTGTCCGGTAACGTGCAACTTGTGTGACAAAGTGAGAGCAGCTGCAAACGCATCGGCTAACTGCCCGGTACCTTGCGACGATTCGAATTACTACACGGCGTCCAATCAGACGTGCACTACTGCCAATTGTGCCCGAGCACCAGGAATGTTATATCCGCTCTGTAAAAAAACGTGCAATAATTGCGATGGTACTTTTTGAACTTTAGCAACATACTTCATACTATTACACTTGCCTTATTTCAGGATGCATATGCAAAGATACCACTGACACCACTTACAATTGCGCCGGCTTCTCAGCTGCAGGCAGTTGTACAAATCCAGATCCGGATCTGCAGCAATATGCCATCACATATTGTCCAGTAACTTGCAACAAATGCATAAATGTTACCATTTACGGATGCGTGCCACACTCTAGAAAACGAAGGGCTGATACAACAAGTGCGCCAGATTTCTATAAAACAAGCAGAATATAAGAGCGTCTAACCTTTTTGTTTATTTTCAGCCCTTTGTCAAGATACGGGTGACTATAACTGTCCGTTCTACAAAACGAACGATATGTGTAATGATCGTACTGTTACTAACATCACAATGGTCCACTGCCAGAAAACTTGCAACTTTTGCGACATACCACAAGGCAGATATTAACCTATTGTCTTCTCTTCAAAGCGGTTGAATATATGTCGTCTATTTGCAGGCAACGGTGGTTTATTCAGCAAAGTACAAGGACTCTGGAACAAATTTACATCTTATTTATCATTTTCTCAAAACACGAGAGAAACTGACGGTAGATTGAAAAATATTTAAAAATGCGGCAGTCCTTTTCATCAGGCTGGAATATAAGCACAGTAATGCTAAATTTAAAATTTACAATCCGTCTTAAGTTATTGACTTTGCTGTGAGATACACTTAGACAGCATATTGTTGTCTGTATCATACAAATATCAGTTTCTAGTTACAAAATGGAAAATGGAAAATTAGATTTTCGGACTACTGTGCTTGTATTCCAACCGTTGGTGTGAAAGGACTATAATTGGTCACAACTTACTTTGTTTTTTTAATACAGTGCCAGCAACAGTGACATCGTGCAAGGACAATGATTTGTGCAGCAATCATTACCGGAAGGATTGCCTGTCCAATAAATCTCTGTTGACCAACTGCCCGCAATTGTGCGGATTCTGCAAATAAATGAACTTGCGCCGAGAAATGACTCAAAATTCATTTATAAATCTTACCATTTTATTTTTTGAAACATTTTAATTTTTCCAAATTTTTCGGTTTATGCAAATTTATTGACATTTTTAACATAGTTCGCGTTGATCCATGGAAAGTACAGGAATGTTACGTTCGTTTATGCCAATTAAAATGCAATCTTAATCGCAGTGTTTCATTGACCTCTTAATTAATTCTTCTTCAAAAAAAGCGAAACAAGCAAAAAAATCGTCACGAAAAGAAATGTAACTGTTCAAATACGGATTAAAACTAAATCTGACCGCTTAATCTCTAACATCGCAACAAAGAAAACATTTTTGCGTGAAACAAGTAATGGGACGATTTTTAGCAAAAAATATTCCGAAAGTGAAAATTTTTAAACAAGCTCTACATCCTCTTATCAATTGAATGCCAAACTTAGGAGCCACACACAAATGATCCTTAGGTGGTGTTTCTCAAATGCTAAGCCTTTTTACCTCCACACACATTACTTTTGCAAATTTGAACTCAAGCTAAGAGGATCAACAATTATTGTTTCAAACTGTGGTTTCTGAACAATGCAATGTTGTTACAGCTCGCAAGATTTTGAATGAAATATTTACGAATTGTCATTTAACCGATATAAGTGTATGCTATTGAGCATTTTTCTGTTTCTTGTGAGAACAAAATTCGACAAATGAAAATTAAAAATGTGATTAATTAATTGATTAAAATTGAAAATTTTGAAACTAGCTATATATCATTGGGACTGTTGGTTTTTCGGTTTGGGGAGGGGGAGTTCGAACGAATTCGAAGTGTAAATATGAGTAAATAGGAAAGCCGGGGGGGGGGGTTGTCTTAAAAATCATGTTTTCATACTGAAAGATGTTTATGATATCGTGAATATCATAACGGTAAAATTGATGAGTGATCCTTGTTTAGTAGCCCATGTTAGTCTTTATTCATTTAAAAAATTTATGTCCTTCTACATTTAGCCAGTTATTTTCTGGAACATATTGATTGGGAAAGTTGACTTGGTAACCTTGAATAATCACTTAAAATTCGTTTTACTCTTTCTTTCAAGGTGACGAACGAGAACAATCAGCTTTTATTCTTTGCAGTGCGCAAGTAGCCAAAAAGTCTTAGAAAAAACAACACAGTTCCACGTCCCAGTAATAAATTTTTCATGTATAACCTTTTGCCAGACAACTTCTTATCGTTTGTTCCTCATGAAAGAATATAAATGAATTTCATCTGTTGAAAAAAAGGCAAGTAAACTATCTTCCAAATTTTTTCTTTTTTGTTAATCGAATAAGCAGTCAAGGGTTTGGCTGGTCTTTTTTCTTGTCTTGTTTTACTCTAATAGTTAGGGCGTTTTGATGTAAATTGAATTGATTTGTTTGACATTTTTGTTTTTCGAAAGTGAACAGCCTATAAAAATTGAAGTTCAGTAACGATTTTGATTTTAGTTCAGTTTAATTTTAAACAGTCACCGAAATGACGAAACTAATTTTGGTGATTGTCTGCTGTAATTTTACATTATCATTGAGTAATTCTCAAAGCAACGAAAGGCGAAATAAAAGAGTTGGTGAGTTTTTTCAAGGCAACGCGAGACACTTTCTTTGTTTTTGTTTCCGGTATGAGTTTTATAGTTCAACCACCACCACCAATTAAATGCCAAGATACATTTACAAACTGTACTCAAACGTTGTGCGACAAAATACCGTATACATATTTACCGAACTGTCGGTCGACGTGCAATAATTGCGACGGTAAGTTTGAATATTCATCTCTGATGGTCCAACTATTGTTCAACTATAGCTCAAAAATATTGCTAAGGTTGCAAATGCTATGACACGTCAGATATATCTGGTGGTCCAGTTTGCAATATTTCATTGATAACCGCATCAAACGTTCTATGCACGACTTCGATGACTTACAAACGATGTCCACAAAAATGTAACCGTTGTTCAGATTTCCTACCATCTTCTTGCCTAACAACGAGTGCCCGTGCAACAACAAGTAACTTGCAAATGCTTTATTCTGGTCGAGGTAGAGGTGAACTTTTCTTTTCAGCAGCTCCACAGTGCAAAGACGTGTATCCACCATCCAAATGTACTGAAATGGACTTCAAAATAAATCCATACGATTCTTATCAATTCTGCAAGCGGACTTTCAACAATTGCAACAGTACGTTTTGCAACAACTCTTGAGCGCTAATATTAGTTTAACTGGTCTGCAGGTTGTTTATGTGCTGATAGCGAGTACCCATTGGGCACTGGAGGCAATTGTAAAACCATGCCTACATCTTTCTGCAAATACGAAGCGTCTTGGAAAAAATGCCCACTGAAGTGTAACAAATGCGCAGACATTACGTCTAACTGTTTTCAACGATTATCCATCTTGCCAACTTGCGAGGACAACTCCGATTTCATGATGAATAACACTTGCTCCACCGACGCGTGCGACCATACTCCTGGCTTGTTTTATCCGATGTGCAAGAAGACATGCAACAATTGCGATGGTAGGGTTCCTCGCAAAGGTCTTACTTGCTAAATTTTGAATCACTCTGTTGCAGGATGCAAGTGCAAAGATTCGTCTAACGAAATTTGTTCCGTTTATCCTGCAAGTGGACTGTGCTCGAAACCTAAAGCAGTGTTTGAGTGTCCAGTCACATGCAACCTTTGCAGTCAAGTCAGGCAAGCAGCCAATGCTATTAACTGTGGATGAGCCGCTTGATGTGCTGCTTGCGAAGAAGAGCTTGTGAATCAATAAAAAGACTATGTCTGCTGAAAGTATTTGTTCTCGTCAATCTGTTGAAATTTTTTATAAAATTAAAAGTTCAGTTGTTTTTTCAGCTATAATTTGTGCCGATAGTTTTGAAGTTTCACTTGCCGAGTTTATTGCAAACGTATTGTTGTTCTCTCAACATCGAGCGTTGTGATTTTTTAGTCTTTAACAACTAAAAATGTGTCGTCTGTTTGTGTCATCTCTGATCGGAGTACTACTCTTGTGTGTTCCAACTGTGCAAAATAGGTTGGGTGACAGAGAAGAAAGAGAGGTTGCGCCATTGGGACAAACGATGTCAACTCCAGTTTCTGTTAAACCGTCATCCCAATCAACAGGTTCGTGTTTTAGATGTAAAACGAGTCTTACAGATAATGCAATTCAATACCGTTTAAAGAAAATCCAACCAAGGAAACCATTCTTGCCTATGAATATCTCCAACAAACTAACTAAGACAAAATATGGATTTCTTACTTTACCAATAATCTTCACGTTTTTTTTATATTTCTCGTCGTTCCAACCTTTCTTAAATTGCAAACTAGAACAAGAAGTTAATGGTACTTGCTATTTAGTGGTTCCTGCGTGTAAGGACGCCGATAACTACAACTGCACGATGTACACTCAGAACAACCTTTGCACCGAACCAATATACACAAACATTACTACAGTAAAATGTCAGAAGACGTGCAAATTTTGCATTGACCTGCTTCCTAACGAAGGTTCATATTTAAGTATAAATTTTGACAAACATTTACACTTATTTTGCTTATTTTAGAAGAACCTTGTTTGCTTGACAAGCTGAAGGCGTTGTGGAATAAAGTCTTGCTCTTCTTTACATTTTCTTCAGTGAAATTGCCGGTTTAAATTGTCCTTTGTTTCGTTTTCTATCAAATTAGCTGTAGTCTGACTTGAAAATATCGAACAGGTTAAATTTATGAAATAAAAACTGTCATTAATTCTAGAACCTGGCGTAGTGGTATATCGCTCGCTTGCCACCATAGCGGCCTTGGTTCGATCCGGGTGAGATCCTTCAGATAGATGCCCCATTTACGCGCTTCAACGTACATAGTTGTAAAATATGTTGAAAGCGATCGACTAACAAGGATAAATAAGAGACCTAGCGAGTCGTGCTAGCCACACCTTTCATTCTGGTATAGCTGCTCTTAGTAGTGGAGCAATGAGCTTTGTACTCGACAGTTTTATGTCGCCTAAGGGTACATTGCACTTAGAATTTATGCCCTCATCGTTTATTTCATCATTACTGTATGCCTTTCTGCTTGTAAAAGCTATTAACATGTTCCTTTACACCATAAACAAATATTTTGTTTTTAAATCGTTCTTAGTCCAGAAAAATACATTTGTAAGCCTTCACATATTTGCATATTCGATTTGAATCTGATCTATGAATAAAACCATCCAGAGTAAATTTAAAAATGACTGCTAAACTATTCCGTCATCCACCACGAAAATTTATAACTAGCAGCGAAGACAAAATTATGCTATCGTTTGTTCATTCTGCATTCTGAGTAAACTTCATACATATGTAAATTTTTTTAACGATAAACACGATTTTAACATTTCGAAATCATGTTTGCTTAGCATCCATAGAACATTATAATCGCAATATTCTGTTAGCTGCATAGACAGTTGAGCATTGAGTAAGTCATCGATTGGAAAGATGATTCTATCATACGTTCAATTCGTGATCAGTCTGCTTTGCCTATTTAGTCCTTCATTACAAAGTAAGAACAAGTTTTCAGTAACTATGCTTAGCCAGTAAGCTCCATTGAAAGAACCATTTGAAGTTGAACGATAACAAGCATCGATATCGACAATAAAGAGTGGCTTGCTCCAACTGTGTGTACTCAGTTATAGGCACAGCCTATGGGCTTCGTTACAGTTACAGCTAATAAGAAATCAGAGATAAGAGGATGATGACATGACTTGTAAGTTAATGCGTTTTATTATTTCTTGATTTTATAGTTGACAATGCCCAAAGTTTCATCAGTGCATTAAACCAATTTCGAGCAGTCGCTTTTCCACCGGCTGCACAAATGACCTGTCTGGTTAGTCAATGAATATCTCATAAGAATCACCTTACATTGCAAAATGCTTACAGACTTGGAGCCGCAAGCTTGACGCGTTGGTTAAAGACTTAGCCGCCGAGTGTAAACGTCCTACGGGAAACAATGTGGCTTTCTCTGCGAATCCCCTGACATCTCAGAATGATCTATTAAATGTTGCCGGACATTGGTACACCGATGGGATTGAAAATTATGATTTTGATAATAATCTGTGCCAATCAAATAGTGATAGTTGCAAAATTTACAAGAATGTAAAATTTGCCCTAATCGATCAGTTTAGATTGTGATATTTAAGAATTTTTACAGCTCATGAACGACCAAGCTAACACAGTTGCGTGCGCTCAACAAACTTGCCCACCCAACTCGCCCGTCTGTCCAACCAGGGAATCTTGCTTTTTTACAGTATGCCTGTTTGATGCAGCCGGAACATCGGATAAACCTTA
Source organism: Prionchulus punctatus (assembly GCA_034698125.1). Classification (NCBI taxonomy): domain Eukaryota; kingdom Metazoa; phylum Nematoda; class Enoplea; order Mononchida; family Mononchidae; genus Prionchulus; species Prionchulus punctatus. The sequence goes on along the minus strand of JAQGBA010001912.1, from coordinate 2,834 downwards.
TGTAAAAAGCAATGCTGACAAATACATCGCCTGCAGCAACGAATCATGCAAATTAGCTTCCGACCCATCGAAAACCGAATGCGTCAATCAACTCTGCTGCGTGAGCCGACGTCATGAAGAAATGAAATAATAGAATAAAATATATTCATTGAAGTCACGTTTTCGGTTCGGTCTAACGCATAATTTAGTTTTGCTTTGCCTGTTTGAATGATATATGCTTAAAATAACAAAAGCAAGTTTGTTTTGAAAGGAAGTTTCTCTTTCCAATTCAAACAGAAATAGTATATAACAGTATAAGAAGTCAATCCGCAGTCTCCATAAGTCAATCCGCAGTGGCTGCCCGAGCGAGGTCAACGCGTGATGCTCAGGTACCATTTTTTTTGTGCGCTCTTTCATAATACGCGCGTCTACGGAGAGACAGTTGTTTTTCCTTGCCATCACAAATCCCGTCTAGATGATGTTTCTTCGGGCAAAGGCTACTCGACTATTTTTGAAAAATTGCGGATTGACTTATGTGGACTGCGGATTGACTTCTTATACTGTTATATGCTAGCAAGAGTTTGCATCCATATGTGATAAATACACCTCCTTCCATTATTCTTAGCCACACGAATAATGCACTTCCAAAGATTTTAGTTACGATAATAAATATCCAAATAAGAGCTGGAGGGATTAATGAACTGCAATCGCGAAATATAATAACGCATGTGACCAAAAATTGTCAACCTCAACGTTTTATTCTACAGTTGATGTGAAAAGAAATAAAGAAGTAAAATCTATTGAGTTTGAGTTTTGAAAAATTGCCGTCATAATATGGTATCTTATACTATTTACTACTATTTAGATCCTTCCGCCACACATTTTTCGAAAAATATGAAATAAAATCAAGGGGGGATGGGGCGAAAAAATCTTGCTAGAATGGTTGCTTACGTGTGTGACTCGGTGAATAAGACAGTCATTCCGACCCTCACAAAAACAGTGTTAGCATCGCATACGAACAATCAGTCATAGAAATTCGATTGAGTCAAGGAAAGAGACTCGACGTGTTGTGGACACAAGCCACCAATTGCAACATTACAGTACTTTCATTTTTGACTGTCCTGACTGAAATGAGCGAGTAAATCTTATATGGGTGCTCCGTGATTGCAACCTTTCGTAAGTGATAGGAAAACAAACACGTATCACCCAGGCTTATAAAAAAAAGACGAAAATGCTTTCAAACGTGTCTGATCAATTCCTTGCTTGGAACCAATCGAAAAAGTATCCTTTTTTGAAACCCACTTTGCAACGTATTTATAAAGGCATTGACCATCTAACTTTTCAAGAAAAGTAATTGGGATGTATCTGAAAAGGCTATTACAGATTAAAATTTAAATCTTGTTGCCGATTATTGGAAGTAGATCTTCTCCGCTCTTCTAAATTTGCATGCGCTCATAAAATCGCTGATATGCGAACTTGTACATTTATCGTCGCGGCTGAGAGAAGTCTGTGCATGGATGGACACTCATGACTACTTTTAGAAGATTGAAAGAAAGTCGCTTGGAAGTACAAAAGGCGCAGCTTTGGTACGAATATTGAAGAATAAAAAGCTTCACAAACTGTTTGCAGTGAGAAGCGAAATGTGATTATTTCAAAAACATCTTCAGTGAAAACAAAAATGACAGTCAGAAATTATGGAAAATTATTAGAAAACTGTCTGTGAAAATTTGAACCAACTGTTACAATCAACTGTACCTTAAAATCAAAAGCAGCTGAAACGTGTACAAGGTGTGAGTTGTGAGAAAAAAGTGAAAGGAACATTTCACTGGTTCATTAAAAACTCTGATGCGCATTGAACACAGACACACTTCTCATAAATGCATACCAAGCGAACCGTGGCGAATTACTGGAGTGTTTAAAAATTAAATTTCATTCACTCATTTCATAATTCGATTAAGTCAACCTAAAAAAGTTAAACATATTGGTACAAATTCAAAATCAGGACAGATACGAAATTGTACAAAAGCTGTCATGGATTTAGCGTTGTTATAGTTCCAAAATTTTCAGTTAGTTCTTAGTTCTTAGTTAACTAACTCTGCCAAAATTGGCTTAGTTATTAGTTCTTAGTTAACTAGTTCTCTGGACGAAAGAACTAGTTCCAGAACTAGTTCTTTGTCTACATACATACAAAGTAATAAAAAAGCAAAAAAGTTTTGAATAAATCCCATATTCTATTCCAAAATTCGATCAGTCTTAAATTTATTATTTTATTCATAGCAAGATGCATTATTACTATTCTACATATCGTACAATAAGTATATCTAAAAAATATGCAAGAAATGTCAAACTCTTAAAATCGCTTACAAGAAGTCCATATTAAATTTAAAAAATACATTCCAGCTCCATTTTTCTGTCACTAAGATTATGGCAATTCCTTTTCAAGACCAAACTTGCCTTGCTAAAAACTCATTCTACAGGCGCTGATGTTGCTGGAACAGCTAACACATCAACTGCAATTGAATGCAAAAGTGGTAAAATCAGTTTTTTCTCTTTCCAGTAAGTCAATGGATCAGTAGTTGAAATCTTTGCATCAATCAAATACATTTTATACTCTGATTCAAACGTCATTTGTGTTGCGTTCTGGTTCCAATTGCCTCCGCTCTTTCACTTTTGCTCATGCAATAGCCAATAAATCATCTGTATTCTCTTCATCCAAATTGGTGCGACCATCATTGGATTCGCTTGCATTTTCGTTCTTGTCAGCAGACGTTGCTACCTAAAAAATGAAAAGTACTATTTTTTCTGAGACATGCACTAAAAATAAATTATTGCTAATAATAATTCAGTTGCTAAAA
>JAQGBA010001911.1:0-11420 GCA_034698125.1 Prionchulus punctatus | reverse complement strand
TGAAAACTGCCCAGTACCTGAAAAACCTCCACTGTTTCTTCAATTGTAAATAAAGCATTTGGCTCAGTGTCAGCTGCTGCAGTGCTAGTTTCTGAGCTTTCCAATTCCGGCTCATCTAAACGGATATTGCCGCTGGAAGTAGAACAATTAGCAGCAGCAAAAACGCGTGGAAGTACTGACGGTTTCGAGCCAAAAACTGCTTGGTATGGACTTCGCCCAATACCTCTATTCAATGCACGATTCTTACAAAATTGGACTTTCAAAAGAGCATTCGACCAGTTCGTGCTCTTGTGGTCATGCATCCAAGCGCAAAGCATGCGTTCCACATCCTGGTTAGCTCTTTCAATGCTGCCTTGCGATTGGCTGTGTCTTGGTTTTCCGTGCACAAGCGCGCTGCCTTCCCATTCGCTAATTAAATTTTTAATTAAGTAATTTTCGAACTCTCTTCCGTTATCACTGAAAGCAGACAAGGCGAAATGTTGGGGCGCAAGTTTGATAACAAAACTACTAAAAGTCTGTTAAAATCACTGTACCTTTGTAAAATGCGAGGCGCTCCAAAAATTGAAAATATTTTTTTAAGTTTACGAACTACTGCTTCCGCTGTTTTTGTTTTTAAAGCGCGTAATTGAACAAATTTCGTCAAATGATCTTGGTAGACCATAATAAATTTGTATTCGCCGTCCGGTTGACTTTGCATGTCGATGAGGTCGACCTGGCAGCGCTGATTAAACGATCCAGAAATAATGGGTTTAACGACTAAACCTTTCTTCGGCTGCTTTTTTTTTAGTTGGCAATTTTCGCATAATGATAAAAATATTTCGATTGCTTTCCTGGGTATAAAACCATATTTTCCATTAATTTCGGCTTCCAATCGGTCGCGACAGCCGTGACCCGTTCCGATATGTAATTCCAACAATTTATCATAAATATTTTCAATCGGAATGATAATTAACGGCGAATCAGAGTCATTCTTCGGTGGGAGTACTAATTTTTTAACACCTCTAACTTCATGAACTGAAAATCTACGCAACAAATGATATTCGTGAGCAGATTTTGATTTTACATTTTCCAACGCTAAATTATATTCCATTATTGTCTTTTCGTAATTCTTTTGCGAAATTAAATTTCTGGCGTTACAGTTTGAAGAATATGCTAACAATTCCGACAAAAATTTCTGGCGATTATTATCCATCATTACAAATTTCTTTTTATAACAAAAATTATTTGTTATAAAAAGCAGCAAAGTTACAAAATGAGCGCGAAAGTCAACTAGCTGAGTCAAGAAAACGACTCAAGACATTTTTTATGCTTTCATTTTCCTTATTGCCTGGCTCTTTAGGCAATAGACAAAACTGGCCGTCCGCTCAGTTCATTTTGCTTAATGCCTGGCCGTTCAGGCACTAAGCCTAATGCCTAGGCACTAGGCCTAATGCCTGATTTTGCTTAGTGCCGGTAACATATACACTTTCGTTACACTTCATGCATAGCTTATGACGACTGTCCACAATACAAAATACAGTCCGAAATACATTTTTACCGTGTTATATAACTTCAAGTCACAGGCCATAACTTAGTACTACCTACTTTTTGTGTACTTTTTGTCATTCATGTTTGCAGACTGCCGACTACATTTTCTGTACAAAACCAAACCTGTTACTGTATATTACATTTAAGATCTTTTTCCGATTGAATTTATTTGAACATAACGTCAAATGTTAGATATTTTTATATTCACTTGATAATAAAATAACATGGAAGTTTCAAGAAACTAAGTCAACAAAACTTAATATTATATAAGGTTGAAGGTTTGAATGTTGAAAGCGTTTATCATTGAAAATTCATCAGTTGAAAAATGATGTTTGTATTCGTTTGTTTTGCTTTCTTGTCAGTTCTTGCAGTCTCCCATGGTTGTTCTTGCGTATTCCCAGATTTTGCAAAGGCGTACTGTAGTGCTGACGTTGGTAAGTTGCTTTCTGAGCTCGTCAATTAAATGTAGTTTTATTGTGATCGAATGCAATCGGTTTTACCTTTTCTGAAGTCTAACAGTGACTTAGTGGTGTCTCCAAACGTGCAGTTGCTACTACCACAAATGTTCCAGGTTGCTTAATTTTAAAGACTGGTCATGAGTTTAATTTTTTAGTTGCTCACGTCACTTTTGAAAGCGTCGATACGCATGGTAAAGACCCACTTAACAATGACTCCACATACACAGTGAAATACATTAAGGTGTACAGAGTAAGTATTCTTCCTATCTCTCTACTTCTTGCCCGCATCTTATGCTAATTCATTTTAGAAAACGGGTAAATACGACTCTGTGCCAAATAAAGCCACGATTACTACTAGTGGTACTGGTGGTTCGTGCGGCGTGGCGGTAGACGTCAAATCGAAACCGGAATGGATTATTTTTGGTAACTTTTCCATTACGCAAACATTAAAAACAGTATTATCACCATTGATCTTCCATTACAGGTCACGTTATCAAAAATACGATTTCCATTGTTAATTGCGATCCGAATAAAAAGTGGAGTAAAGAAGTTGAAACTGAATTAGGGAAAGTGTCCAGTAAAAAGTGCTAGGGTCGCTGATGTGAAAACGAGTCTGAATATTTGTTGTAAATTGTATACACTGTACTTCTATCCAGAATAATACAGAATAAAATACAGTCAATTCTGGTTAACTCGAACGCCTTTTAACACGAACACCCCTGATAACACGAACCTTCTAAGTAGTCCCTGCAAAACTAGCTATACTATAGTGTTATAAAAACCTGGTTAACACGAACCTTGATAACTCGAACCACATGGATAATGCGAACGCGTTCTAAAGTCCCTATATGATGAAACTGTGGTTAACGCGAACGCGCTATATGCAAATTCAGTCAAAAATACTAAAAATTTGAAACTGTCGATTTATTTTTCGACATGTTCTAATGTGAGAACGATGACAATAAAAATTAAAATTCTGTCGACAGCTGTATAATTTGCTTCGTATGAAAATGTGATAAAAAACAAATATCAGTAAATTTAGCGAAAAAACTGCAAATTTTAAACGATGTCGACCTAGGTATTCCTTATTCTGAAATAGCTAAGAAATTTGGAATTAAAATCGAAGAGTACAATTGCCGAAATTGTTAAAAAACGTGAACGTATTGAAGATTCTAATGCAAATCCTGGCGCTAAACGATTACGACCTGGAAAAGTATCCTGAACTCGAAGAAGCTTCGTTAGAGTGGATTAAAATTCAACAGTCACATTTAATACCAATATCAGGACCATTGGTTCTTGCAAAAACTAAACAGTTAGCTGACCGATTTCAATTCCAAGATTTCAAATCCAGCAAAGGTTGGCTCGTTGATTTTAAAAAATGTAACGATATTGTATTTTGTACCATTGTTGGCGAACGATCGGCTGTTAATGAGACTGAAGTGAATTTTTGGTTTGATCGGATTCCGCCGAAAGTATCGAAAGATTATCATCCAAATGATATTTACAACTTGGACGAAACTGGCTCGTTCTATCGCCTTGTTCCAAACAAAACACTGACATTAAAAGGTGATAAGTGCATGGGTGGGAAACTTAGCGAAGAAAGATTAACTGTTTTGCTTGGAGCTAATTTTAGCGGTACTGATAAGCTTACACCGCTTGCGATTGGTAAATTTTTGCGATCACGCTGTTTCGAGAAGGTCCAAACTTTACCAGCGACTTATCGAGCGAACTGTAAAGCTCGGATGACGTAGGGACTTTAGACTCAATATCTCTGAGACCAAAACAAAAAATTCAAACAACAGAAAAAACATGTCTCGTTCATCATCGATAATTGTCCTGCTCATCTGGAAGTTCAGGGTTTGACAAATATAAAAGCGGTATATCTCCCACCCAACACTACATCTGCAACACAACCGATGGATAGAGGAGTTATTCGTAATTTTAAGGTTCATTGCTGCTGAATTCTACTCTGAGAAATGATAAGTTGCATTGATAATGGATAAGAATTTCAACTGGTCGTATTAAAAGGTCTTTTTTCACAAGAAAAGCATGGAGTTTAGTTGCAGAAAAAACAATAAACCATTGTTTTATCAAGGCCGGTTTTAAGCCATGGCTCGATTCGATCTGCCAAAAAATATAAACTATCCATTCAAGAATATGAATTAAATTTAATGATGGGCCAGACAGAAAAAAGCACATTAAAGACGATCTGGTTTTATATCGACAAATTGTTATTTTTTTAAACCATGCATATTATGAACATGTGCTCTTGGTTGTACTATTTCAATGATTCAACAATCTTCCATAGCTCATTTTGCGTTCAAGTGTTATATTAAAAAGATTGTGCATGATTTGGGACTGGGAATGGATGAATATTGCAAAGCTAAAGTTAAGGGAACTTTAAACCCAATTTCCAGGGGTAAAAGAAAGAAGGACTGTGATGTTGTTTAAGATTTTCAGTTAAATTTTCTTGTTTGTGATTTTTGCATGAACCATACCATCAGGCATGATGCGGGAGTACATTAATGAACTAGCTATTATAAATAAGGTTTATAGGTTCATTGAGTAGTGTGCACAAAAAACAACACTGGTGTTTTTATTTCTTCATGTAATGCAATACACAGTGAACACACTTGCATAATCGATGATTTTCCATTTGAATTCCATTTGTCACTTGAATGTACAATATGAGCATGTACTTTTCATAAGCTGCAACCAATCCACATGAAACAGATTCAAGGGCCGCGCTATCGCTTTGCTTTAAAATTAATGCACAAATTTACCATCTTAAACATAAATTACCAACCGAATGACTATTATGAATTTCATGACGTCATTAACGCTAAAGTTTCATGAAAAGGATGACTCGGTTACTCGTAGGAAGTGAGCCCGACGGGTTACTTCATTCGCCATTTAAATGCAAATGCTTAATTTGTGGAGGCAAGAATATATGATGCAATGGAAAGTAATGTCCGTCAAGTACGTTTCCATGCCAAAGATGTAGATGTCTACTTATCAGCGATTTTGTTTGAAAACAAGTTCTCCTACTCCATCAATCAAATTTTGTGAATAGTTTCACAGCCAATACATATGTACGCTTTCGTTACACTTTCACGCATAGTTTATGACGATTCTGTCCACGGATTTTGAATTAGCAGAATTTTAATCAAAACTTACATTTTTACAGTGTTACATAACTTTCAAGATTCTAGTCAGTCACGTCGTAGGTCAACTTAGTACTACCCATTTTTTTTGTTTACTTTTTGTTATTCCTTTTTTTCTGCGCGGGAACAAATCTTTCTTCAACTGTCGACGACATTTTCTGTAAAAAACAAACCTGTTACTGTAATATTACATTTAAGATCTCGTTTTTCCGTTTGAACTTATTTGAACATAACGTCAAATGTTAGATATTTCGATTATTCTGATGATAATAAAACAACATGGAAGTTTCAATAAACTAAGTCAACAAAACTAAATATTATATATGATTGAACGTTTGACTGGCGAAACAGTTATCAGTTGAAGAAAATTTCTTGGTTAAAAATTCATAAGTTGAAAAATGATGTTTGTATTCGTTTGGTTTGCTTTCTTGTCTGTTCTTGCAGTCTCCCATGGTTGCTCGTGTCCGCCCCCGGTCGATCTTGCAAAGTCTTACTGTAGCTATGATGTTGGTAAGTTCCTTCTGTGCTTGTCAATTAAAGCTAATTTTATTGCAACAAATGTCATCGGTTGACCTTTTTTGAAGTCTAAGTGTTGACTTAGTGGTGTCTAAAAAACCTACAGTTGCTATCACCAAAAATCTTCCAGGTTGCACTTAATTTTCAACACTGGTCATGCATGAGTCTAATTTTTTTAGTCGCTCACGTCACTTTTGAAAGCGTCGATACATATAGTAAAAACCCGCTTGATGGTCACACATACACAGTGAAATACATTAAAGTGTACAGTGTAGGTATTCTTCATACCTCTCTACTTCTTCTTGCCATCATCTTATGCTAATTTATATTTTAGGCAGTTAAATACGACATTGTGCTAAATAAAACCGAGATTGTTACAAATAGTATTGGCCGTATGTGCGGCGTGGCCATAGACGACATCAAGTCGAAACCGGAATGGGTTATTTTTGGTAATCTTTCCGTCGTTAAATGTTCATAAGGTAAGCATCTTCATCATTGTTTTTCATTACAGGCCATGTTAATGACAAACAAACGATTGTTATCGATCATTGCGATCCCAATAAAAAATGGAGTAAGGAAATTGAAACTGAATTACGGAAATTATCCAGTAAAAAGTGCTAGGGTCGATGATGTGAAAACAAATCTGAATATATTTTGTAAATTGTCTGCACTGAACCATATACAGAATAAAATATAGCACTAAATCAGACATATTTTGGTGTAAATCTTGCATATTTGGCATGCGCATTTTTGGTATTTTTGGATCCCATCGATCGACTGGTTTTAGAGAATTTTTGCTCGTTGTCCGGTTAAACAAAGTTTTGAATAGTAACACAAAACAAAACAACACTGATCTGTATTAAGTTTCCACAAACAATTGACACCCACATTCAACATTATGTGAAAAATGGCGTCGAGTTTCAGTTAATGCTACATAACAATGTTCAACTATAAAATTTAATTTATTACTGCATAAATTTGACATTGCGATTCGCAAACATTTCTGCCAAGCAAAAGATAATGTTGGCCATTTTCATATTGCCGGCTTATAAGTGAGTAAATTCCAACTCAATTTGTCGACTGGATTTATTCGAAATTTGCTCATTGTCCAGTTGAATAATGTTTTGAACAGTAATGTAAACAACACTTTATCTGAATCAGGTTTCCGTTTGCAATTGACAACATAGAAGTTTCAAGAAACTAAGTCAACAAAACTTAATATTATATAAGGTTGAAGGTTTGAATGCCGAAACAGTTATCATTGAAAATTCATCAGTTCAAAAATGATGTTTATATTCGTTTGTTTTGCTTTCTTGTCTGTTCTTGCAGTCTCCCATGGTTGCTCGTGTCTTATTTTTGATTTTGCAAAGTCTTACTGTAGCTCTGATGTTGGTAAGTTGCTTCTGAGCTTGTCAATAAAAGCTAGTTTTATTACAGAATGTAATCGGTTTTACTTTTTCTGAAGTCTAACGGGTGACTTAGTGGTGTCTCCAAACATGCAGTTGCTATAACCAAAATTCTTCCAGATTGCACATAATTTTAATAACACTGGTCATGAGTCTAATTTTTAAGTCGCTCACGTCACTTTTGAAAGCGTCGATACGCATGGTAAAAACCCGATTTACAGTAACTCCACGTACACAGTGAAATACATTAAGGTGTACAGAGTAAGAAATTCTTCTTATCTCTCTACTTCTTGTCAGCATCTTATGCTAATTCATTTTAGAAAACGGGTAGATACGACTCTGTGCCAAATAAAACCACGATTACTACTCTTGGTTATGGCGGTATGTGCGGCGTGATGATAGACGACATCAAGTCGAAACCGGAATATGTTATTTTTGGTAATCTTTCCGTCGTTAAATATTCATAAGGTAAGCATCTTCATCATTGTTTTTCATTACAGGCAACGTTGACAAAAATACGGTTTCCATCTTTAATTGCGATCCCAATGAAAAGTGGAGTAAAGAAGTTGAAACTGAATTAAGGAAATTGTTCAGTAAAAAGTGCTAGGGTCGTTGATGTGAAAATGAATCTGAATATCTGTTGTAAATTGTATGCACTGTACTTCCATCCATATTCAGAATAAAATACAGCACTAAATCAGACATATTTTGATGTGAATCTTGTATATTTGGCATGCTTATTTTGGTAATTTGGGGTTTAACGCCCATCGATCGACTAGAAATATTAGAGATTAGAAATTTTGCTCATTGTCCAGTTGAACAATGTTTTGAACAGTAACGTAAACATCACTTTAATCTGAATCAGGTTTCCGCACACAATTGACACGCACATTCGATATTCTGTGAAAAATAGCGTCATTTTTAAGTTACAGCTACATAACAATGTTCAACTATAAAATGGCTTAAATACTGCGTAAATATGAACTGCGCTTCGCAAACATTTCAGCCAAATAAGAAATATGTTGGCCATTTTCATATTGTTGGTGTCTTCCTTTGCTTTATCCCAATGTTGCTCATGTATTCCTCCAACTATTGAGAGATCATACTGTTCGGCTGAAGTTGGTAAGCTTGCAATTAGAGCTTTTTTACTGTTCGAAAATTGATGAATATTTTTCTTCAGTGGCTCATGTAACCGTCCTTAACGTTACTGTAAATGGTTCGAGTCAAGGATTTTCTGAATCCAGATATGGAATCAAATACGTTAAAATTTATAAGGTATGGCCTTAATTAAACTTTCACGATGCTTTTATTCTTTATGCAAGCTTGTTTCAGAAAACGGATAAATTTGATGCTGTTGAACATAAAAAATTGATCTACACTCTGCCAGTTGGTGGAGGATGTGGAGTTACCATTGACTTTAAATCGGATCCAGATTGGCTTCTATTTGATATAAATTCTTGATCGCATGACAAATTTTCTTTCTATTCTGCGGTATTTTTCATTTAAGGAAAAGTGACTAATAACAAAATATCTATTTATATTTGCGATGCAAATCAACCGTGGAGCAAAAATGAAGAAAAGGATGTTAAAAATGGATCAAAATATGATTGCTCCAAACCAAATTGATGAATCTGATTGTAATAGTACAATGCAAATTTCACCTGTAGTTGCTAAAATACTTGGTATTTTTGTAGTTCTGACAACAAAATGCAGCTTCAAATATAAATATTTGTTGTTTGCTCATTAACTTGGTGATCCTTGCTCCAAATCATATTCAGATTGGCTTCTGTTTTCCAGTGAAATAGGGTTATCTGGTTTCAGCAACAGAACAATTTCATGATAGAAATTTGTACAAAAAACAAGAAACAGAAAAGACAAGTTTTTCTTTGTGATTCAACTCTGGATTTGGTCGAATACGTCGAACCAGATCTTGAAAGATTGTTAAAAAAGCAACATCTGCTCCAGTTCTCCCTAGAAAGCAGACCAATCTTGAATTTTTTTATGTTGTTAACTAAAAAAGAAAAGTTCCATTAATTATTATTTATTAGTGGAATAATTAGTATTAAACAATTACTGGCAAAATTCATGCACAGTCAAAACAAGTGAGCTAGTGTTTGCAAACTATGGTTTTGACACAATACAAAATATACAAGACAAGTTTCCAGTCAGATGCAATATACACCCACATTCTGTATTGACACCCACATTCTGTATTACATGTATGAATGTAACGTCGTGTCTTATTTGGAGAATCCTTCAACGTCATTCAACCATAAAAATTGTAAGAATACAAAAATGAACTTGAAGTTCGAAAATAATTCATTATTACTTACTGTTCAAAAATGCTGTACGTTTTCCTTGTTCTTGTTTCTAGTTTTACCTTTTCTCACAGTTGTTCATGTGGCATAGAACCAACTATCGAAAGTTCTTATTGTTCGGCTGATATTGGTAAGGCACTTGAATGAAGCTTAGCAACTAATTAACCAGCGAAAAACAACGCGTGACCGTTTTTTTACAGTTGCTCATGTAACTGTCGTCAATCTCTTTAATATATTGTTGCAAGTGTAGCTCACAGCCGACAATATCAAAATCATTCAGTCAAACTGACCTTGCTAATTTGGTTTTCTCAAAATTTATTGTTTGATTTACTGCTCTGATATCATCAAACAGGTGCAAGAAATTCGTTTCCAACATTACAAAGTTGTCCATGGGAAAATAACTGAAGTCTACGCATTTTCGAAGTTATTTACGAAGTTGAGTATATCAAAATATACAAGGTATCAAACCCAATTAGATAAACACAAATTTGTTCAAGTCTAGTAAAGTTTATATGTCAAAATTTTTTTTACAAAACTGATAAATTTTGATAACTTTGTTTGATAAGAAAACCGATATGTTTGATAAGTTTGTAACTGTGGTTTATTCTCCATCATCTGCTGAAGCATGCGGGATAACGGTTGACATCGAGTCAAAGGCAGATTGGATATTCTTCGGCAATATTTGCCTTTCGTTGGCAAAATGTTTTCGACAATAATTCTAAAGCCTTTTTGTTAAGGTTCTTTGAAAAACTACAAGATTTACATAAATTATTGCGAGAGCCATCAACGATCTCACCAAGTAGTGAAAAACAGCTGTAAAAGCTTTCAAATTTGAAATGCCTCACGTGAAAGTGTTTTTCAGTTAAATACAAAATGAAACGTACAGTACAGCGAGTTTATCAAGTGGTACAATAATAGAATAGCACAAGCAAAGTCTAACATTGGAAAGACCTTTTCCCAAACCTGTGTTTATCGTTGAGTAATACAAGAATGTGAAGAATTGCGAGTTCATCAAATGGAACTACTTCTATTGTAAGTACATAATAGCAAATAAGTCATTGCAAGTCTTCAATTGCAACTAAATTGTTTGTTTGTTAGTACATCCTTTCCGACTAAGTCAGTTGCAATCATAACAAACTCATTGAAAAATGAAACAAAAAATAGATTACTGCACTTTTTCCTGTTGCAAAATCGTCATTTATGTTCACAAATTTTATTTCAAAAACAAAAATCTGGTTTTCATCCAGAGTAAGATAGCCCTGCGTTTACGTGTAGTTGCTGTCTTGTCATCTTTTAGTTGCAAACTTTAATTCTGATATCATTGTCAACAATAGGGTATAGGCCGTTTATAATCGTCGCAGTTTACTGAGCAGTTATATTTTTTGTAATGTTGTTCTGTGTTTCTTGTATTGTTCCCTTGGTCGCCGTCTCACAATGTTGGACTTGTCTCAAGCCAAATATTACAAGATATTACTGTTGCGCTGATGTTGGTAGGTCATGTAATCTTTGTTATTGTTTTTTGTTTTAGATCTGGAGTCGGTTTCACCATGACGTTCACAAGTTCACAATTGTGAAAAATGACTTACAAGTCGCATCGGCTTGATTACAATCGATTTTATTTTAAAAATTCTTTGCTCTAACGTAAGACGGCGAAATTTTAATTTTATCGATTCGAATCGCATCTGATTTTTGCCCGTTTCAGCTAAAACTACGACTCGGCGCGTTAATGAAGAAGACGAGAAAAGCTCGTAAAGAAGTCAAAGAAAATCTCAGTCCGACCGTCGACGAATTTTTGGCAATAAGCAATAAATTAGGATTTTCGACAGATCAAGTAAATCCGGTTAACAGTATCCAACTATAGTTAACGATCAACTATAGTTACAGTAAGACTTTTTCTTTTTATGTAACCAAAGTATACGCTGAATACGATATGCGAAGACGAAAAGTAGCCACAAACACTGGTCTACAAAGAAAAATAATCAGAGACCACATATACTTTTTCTAGAGGGCTTTTTTGTGCTGATCACGGAT
>JAQGBA010001910.1:0-11423 GCA_034698125.1 Prionchulus punctatus | reverse complement strand
TGCTGTCGCGAACTGTGCGGAAGAAAACCGTCGTTACCGTCGAATGATCAAATGAGTCTGATGGGTGTCCAGTTTCCGTATTGTTCAATCGTCGCTCTCCAGGAATACGTCGACAAGTCGTGGTTGGTCGACGAAAGGCTGTTGCCGAGCATCTCGTACTACGAACACAGCAATCGAATCAACGCTCAATTCTTCAATCGTCCGTAATCGATCAGTATTTATGTTTCTAATTCGCGTCTTTGTACACTACTAGTTACCACGTTTAGCTTTTATGTTTTACGCTGTTATATTTGTTACTACCCTGTGTTTTGCCTTTGCTGTAATCAAACCACTAATATATATTTGAGTAATATCTTGACTTTTGCTCACTTCAATTTCATTCATTTCTCATAACCGCTTTTATCAAGTTACGATCACGCTATCTGGTAAACGGTATACAAGTAAATACAGTCGACCCTTGACAGTCCGACACTTGACAGTGCGACATCCTTGGGTATCCGACAATTATTTTGTGTGTTATAACTACTTAACAATCCGACATTCGACATATAACGCGTTTTTGAAAATACTTTCGGTACATTTATTTCTATACAGTTACTCATTTGATGCTCCGACATAATGGGAAATGGGAGAAAAGTTATGTAAATTTATGAAATCTACCAACTTTCCTTGGTCAATAGTGTATTTATACATATATTTTGAAAATATATTTTGGGCGCACCCTTTTAATAAATTTCTTAATCTCATAGAAAATACGTGTGAAACATGTGTAAAAACAGGGAGAATAGCTATTGCAGTAACTTGCTAAGGAAAAGTTACGAGGCAGTGCATTTGACAATCCAACAAACTTGACATCCGACACATTTTAGCTGGGGACAAATCGCGTCGGACTATCAATGGTTGACTGTACTATAATAGCTGTCGATAGTATGAAATTCGTCTTTTTAAAACAGTCACGAATCACGAACAGTAGGTCATAAGTTATTGCTTTCAGTCCTCGTGATAAATTTTGCACGTTATGCTTATTCACATCAATTCTCAAAATGAAATGCAAAACTGTACAAAGTAACTAAGGTATTGATTATACGAACAAAAAAATGGCAGCCAACGTAGTAAAAAAATAACTAAACGAAGAACATAAACAAAAGATAAACGCAGCGCCGGTAAATTAGAAAAAGTTCATACTTAGACCTAAGAAACGAAACTTACAAAAAAATATGTACAAAAAAACGATAAACGATAAACCGAAATGTTTTGCTACAAAATTGTTGTCTTTTCCCCGTTTGCATATTTAAACCGATGCATGCCACCATTCATTAGGCCATTAACAGGATAATCCGGTGGCGGAATGTACACATGAGAAGGTGGATGATGCCTGAAAAGTTATCCAACATTTTTGCACAACTTTGCGTTCCTAACGGTGCAATATAACGAGACAATATTAAACGCGATTTAGAACCGTAATAGCGTGACGTAAAAAGGTGCAAAGAACTACATGTTTTAATTGCCATCAAATAAAAGTGAAACCTTTTAGAAACACACGAAAAACCCATGCATCATGAAAATTTCGGCGAATGCAATCGTGAAAAATAAAACGTGATCACACTTTTACAAATGCTATCTTACTGAGCAAATAAATCAAGTCTACTCGGCGTTTGTATTGTGTATATGCCTTCGTCGATTGAAAAATCTGCATCGCCTTGCCTGTTATGCTCGTGTTCGTCTGGCATAGCCATTTGAAGCATCTGGAAGCAAAAATTACTTAGCTGGAAGCAAAAAAGAGCCGAACTGAAATGAAATCAGCAATAATAAAGCACTTGTGTTTCATATTCCTTTTCGCTCGCCGGAATAAGTAAAGCATTATACTTAGGTAAAGCCGAATACAAATGCATCCTATCGATTGGCACAATATTTCTGCGCGAAGCTTTGTATCTGATAAAAGAAGCTCGATGTTGCAACATTTTGCGATCAATTTTAGCATGGAATTACATTTACCTTGACCAAAAGTAACACATAGACAAAATACCAATTATAGCACCAACTGCTATAACGCAAGCTAAAACGATTAAAGCTATTTCGGCAGCTTGCCATTTATCAGACGAGAAAAGTCCAGCGGTGACGACGACTGGCGACGCAGGTTTTAAACTTTGCATTTTGAAATACGTATCCAATTCGCCTTTGATTGCTTTGACGTTATCATCGTCGAATAAAGCGTTGAATTCGTCCCTCCGACAAATGACACCTGTACTCGGATTAATTGCATACATGACCAATTCAGTTCTACATTGAAAAATAAGTTTACTTTTGCAAATAAATTAAAACTGACACATTATCCGCCATACCCTGGTTTCTCTTCGGCAGCTAAAGCACTGCTTTCCCTGATGGATTCATAACCAATAACCCTACAGTTACCAGTTCGATTATAAAGTGACCTATAAACGTTCAAAATTCATCAAATCACGTTTGTTATATGTTTTTTGAAAAGAAATTAAATAATTGACTTTTTTATGTCGGGGATATATTTGAATGCTTGATCGGGAAGTATCCCTTCGAGAACCATTACAAAACGGTTTGAACTTGTGATACCGTTAATCTGAAGTATTTTAAATATGGTACCCATAGCTGCATTTTACAAGCAGCAAACACTTACAACAATATTTGCCATTGAAGATTTGTGCAACCCATTAACTGGATTGTCGCGAGCTTCGACGTGGAATTCGAAAAGCATGTTAGATTTTTCGCTGATCGTCGAAAATATTTTAACATTTTTTATTTCTCCATTAGGAGTTATGAAAAAGTATTTTCCGTCTGATTCGTTTGTTGGAATTGAGTACGATATTTGACCATTATTTCCCTGGTCTGCATCAGTTGCCTGAAAAACAAACAATTGTTCATTTTCTTCTTACTATCTTTCCGGTTTTGATTTCACTTACAGTTACTGTTAGAATTGATGAAAATTCCTTCGAGTTAACGTCAAGTGCGCCGAAATATGTTCTGTATGAAAGATTTTCTGGATCGAATTGAAATTGCGGCGCGTTATCGTTAATATCAATCACAAAAATTGTTGACTCTGTGTAATCAACTCGAGAACCACCTAAGAAATCAAAATACGAGTAAGAAATTGGAACTGATCGAAAAGTTCCAAACACAAAACCTGGCGTTGTTGAAGGACTACTGACGCTTATATTTAAAACGTATTGGTCAATTCTTTCCCTGTCTAGAGCACCCTGTGTTCTTAGTTCACAATTGCCTTCTTTGTTTACTGATATTGAAAAAGCGTCTGAAATGATAAAAATTCTCCCTTGAAAGGCGAAAAACAATTACGCAATTTTGAATTACCAGCATAATTTCCAGCAACTATATCGCATTGTACACCTTGTCTGTTGACCGGTTTGTTTTCAACAGAAAGTATTTGAACGAAATACAATGGTGAAACAGCTTCAGATACAGAAGCACTGAAAATATAGCACGCTTTTGAACTAAAGCCGAATTTGCAAAATATGAATTTTTTTATAACCTCGAAGAGGGTGTGCTAAATTTTATGGGACGGTTTATGTTCGGCTGCGTTGCAGCTGTTGTTCCGTTTGAAGTAACAGAATTTTCGTTTGACAAACCACTGCCTTGCAAAGTTACGGCTACTGTTGCCGTGCTTGACAACGCCGGATTGCCGCCGTCCTTAGCTTCAACGAGTAGCTTAACGGAGAAAAAGAGACATCAAGAGGTCGTAAATCTTTATGTGAAATGATTATTATTTTACGATTAGATCTGGTTTCGGTGCATCTTGCAGACTTTTAGCAACGCTTATCAGGCCTGCGATCGGATCGATCTTAAAGTATTGTTTCGCTTGACCGAAACCTGTGATTTGATATCGAACAATGTTGTTCGGTGGCTGAAACAAAATAAAGATTATTATTTATCAAGATCCAAAGTATTTGGAGTTTATTTTTACATCCAAATCCATGTCTTCAGCGGTCACTTGTGTGATTGGTGTACCTGGCGGTAAATCGTCTGTAATCGTTGCTGTATATGAAAAAGGTCTGAACAACGGCACCCAATCGTTTACGTCCTGAAATTGAAAATGCACGTCCGCATTGCGTTTTCAAAATATACTTTAACTTTACCGAAACTGTAACGACAATCGTAGCTGTTGAATTCAATGATTGTTGTTTGTTTTCCTTTGTTCCAACAATTAACGTATGACTTCGAGATTGTTCAGCATCTAAGCTGCCCAGTGTTGAAATAGCTCCACTCAGAGAATCAAGTGCAAATAGCGATGGATCGCCTTGTCGTAATTCGTAAGTAATTGGTGCCGATATCAGCGATGGATGAACGGCCTGAAATACATTATAGATAAGATTTAGCAAAAAAGTAGAAGAGAAATTTGCTTCACCTGAACGCGTAATATTTCTTTCTTTCCACCCTTTTCTTCCACGGTTACGTTGTAAAAACCAACCGGAAAGAATGGCAGCTGAACAATGTTATCAACGACGTTGACTGTTACATCAACCGATGCTTCCTTATGAATCGCGCCACTGTCTTCGGCCACGACGGTGAATTTGTGAATCGAGTCTGAACGATTTATCGCAACTAACGTTCTAATTGTACCGTCCGACGGGTTGATGGCAAATTTTCTGAATAAAAAATTTCAATCAACAGGCAAAAGTCGATTCACTATTCTGATTTTGTTTTACTGATTCGGCGGTGTAATCGAAAACGTAACTTTTCCATTTTGACCACTGTCCGAGTCTTCAGCTTGAATCTGACCGACGAAAGCGTTGGAAATGTCGTGCTGAACTTGGAAAACAATTGGTCTCGAATTGAGTATTTTCGGAGCATTATCATTATCGTCTAGCACTTCAACATTAACTGCGGCAGTGTTATTAAACTGAAAATGGACCAATTGTCTAATTTTCCCACACATTTTGTTGTAATTACTATCATTACTTCTGCTGTAAGAATAGATATTAACAACCGATAAGACGACCGAAATTCACGATCAAATTGTGACGCTGTCGTTAAAACGCCCCTGAAATTAATGTTAATACAACCAAATAAATTTGAAATATTGCAGGCGAAATTCTACGTGTTTTGGCCAAGTCGAAATTTCCCTTCTTCGTTTCCTCGTAAAATGGAAAATTGTGGGAGCGCATTGGGAGAATGCTTGAAACGAAACCAGCAACGTTTTCAAAATTCGTTATCAAAATATACCACTGTTTACAATTACCGGCAGAGAAATCACCACTGAATTCGGTGAAATCGATTCACTAATCGTAACATTATATTCGCCCGAACTGAAACCGACAGAACCCGATTGAACGGAATTTGTTCTCGCATTGGTTCCAATTGTTGTTATTGTTGTAGGATTAAACGGTGTTGAAGATTGGTTCATTCGCCCCAAATTATTGGATGTCGATTTTGGTAGAAATCCGCTTGACGCAGATGCATCAACATCAATGACGATAACAGTTTGAGCGGACCTCGACAAAATTTCAAACGGTAAAGAAAGAATAATTAACTGTATTGAGTAGTTTCTACTTTCCGCCACCATCCGTTGCTTCTATCAACACTTGATATTGTTGACCAAAAGGCAAAGGAGTAATTGCCACCAAAAAGCCTGTATCACGATTGTAGCGGAAGAACGGTTCGCCGTTGTTCGTTACGGAAATAATGCGATACGTAATTTCACCAAACTTTCCTCTATCGTTATCGATCGCACGAAGCTGAAAATGTTCTGTAAACTAAATAATTTCCGCGAAATAGCAACCGGAAAAATGCTTACCTCGATCACATTTTGCTGATTAACATTTGGCGCGACATACACGTGATATGATTGCGATTGGAATGCCGGTGAATTATCATTAAGATCCAAAACGTGTATAGTTAACGTTAATGGTTCGCTACTTCGTATCGGTGTGGTTCCAACTTCTCTAGCTTGAATCTAAATAAAAAACATCAGAAAATAAAAGTGAATACATCATTTTCGATTGACTGATTGTTTCCTCATTTCTTATTCCAAATAAAAAACAACAGCTTACTGTTAATTGATACGAAGAAGGATTAGGAGGATCGGCATCTAGATTTGGAATATTAACATAAACGTAACCGCCTTGATTCACCGCAAAAACAGATGCCCCGAGGCCGGTAAGTATATATTGATACGTTGCTGGTGGCATTCCTGGTTTCTAAGAAATATAATTCGGATGCAATTTATTAAACAAGTTTGCTAAATTGTTCCAGTTAAAACGCGTACCAAATCTTCGTCGGTAACTAAAATCTGAAGCGGAATCGAACTGGCAGCTTCGCCGCTTCTAACATTAGTTCCGACATCAGTGTTTTCTTCTACAAATCCGTTTTGACCAGTGGTTTGTAAAACTGGTGGATACTGATTAACCGGAGAACTGTCGATGTTAATTATTAGCCGAGCGGTTGTGCCCAGCGTTTGTTGACCAATTTCTGTTGCCTAAAAGTTGCGATTTTACTAAATTGGATCGGAAACAGTGTAGTATTATTGTAAAAGTTACAATAATCGTGATCGTAAATTGAGACGTTAATCCTAAAGGCACTGGTCGCAATTGACTGATTGCTCCGCTTTGACTGTCGATGAAAAAGTAATTCTCGTAACTCGAGGGTGTTCCTAAATATGGCAACTAACGGACTCGTTCGTAACATAAATTTATTTTGAAAGATTTAGTACCGTTGACGAATGCATATCGAACCGGGACGTTTTGAACATCTAAATCTTTGGCTTGAATCGGATTCGGCTGCACAGCTAACGGTTGAATGCCCTGCAAAAGAAAAATGAATGAAAAGTAAAAATGATTACTCAATCTTTGACGACGCACCGGCATCATTCCAGCTTTGATGCTAATCGTGTAATCAACGTTAGCACAAATTCCGTTAAACAAGCGTTCACAGGATGGATGAACGAACGTTGGAGGGTTACTATTAACATCGAATACATTCACTGTGACGCCAGTTTGAGAAGCTTGTCTTTCGTTTCTATTCAGCGGAGAATCCTTGAAAAGCCGACATATATTTTAACAATAAAAAAGCAACAAATTTATCGATGCTAATATGACAATCGTAAATACCTCCGCTTCGACAATAAAATTATATTGTTCAAAATCAAGCGGCTTTTTCAGTAACAACTTGTTTTCATTGAGACTGAAGTAAGAGTTTACATTGGGCTAAAAAAAGAAACGAAACGTGATATTATGTTTTTCACATAACATTAATGGACATGAAATTAATTGGAATGTAGTGTTTTGCAATATTAATGATTGTTATTTGTTTAATGTATTTTCAAGATACATTCAATGTGTTACTCTTTGTATCCTAGTTTATTTCACTTGCTTACAGGATATCCAGACCCGTGTAGTATACGGAATCGAACTCGTGCATTTTCACCAAAATCATGGTCCACTGCTCTAATGCTAACGTTGATCAATGCACCTACGGGAGTGAACTGCAAAACATATGCAAACATGCATGCAACAATTTTTAACGACAACAATAACTACACAAAGCAAAAACAATACACCAACAACTAGCTTGTGATACACAATACTATTCAGTCTTTAGCTTATAGACCTGCAACGTTCAAGTATCAAAAATAACGAAGCTACTGTGCAAACTATGTTAAAACGATTTCTATGCAATTCAGAAAAAATTTAAGATTTGCTTTTTTGAGATCTATATGCGAGCTATAAATTGAATACCTGATTAAAATCTGTTTGTTAATTGTACAATAGGGACAAAATACGGCTTGCTCAAGGGATAAATTTCATTGAATAAGGTTTAGGGAAAACATTAATTGTGCATTCACCCACAAAGCGTTACAGTTTTGATTTGCATTACTGTATTTACCCGAGAAACGTTTGCAATATACGGCAAGTTGACGAATTTTGGTGCGTTGTCGTTAAGATCGGTGATAAGAATTGTAACGTTGACGTGTCCCTGGAAAGAAATTTTTCCGATTCGTTTGCGTATATTTTGTGAATGTCAACATATTAAGCGTTTGACGATTGCCGTGAAACGCATATCCATGAACGAATGAAAGAAATGGAAGTCCAACTTACTTGCGTCGGTTGACCATTTGATGTCGTATAGGCGCATGTCAACAATAAACTGAGGGTTGTCAAGTTGGTGGCCTTTTAAAAAAAGAGTAAACATTAAATGGAACATTAGGGAAAACCAATCAAAATGTAAACGCGGTACGGAAAATCGGGGAGAGAGCGAGAGCGAGTTAGAAAAATATGCGTTTCGCAAATGCGCGAGTAAATACGAATGAAAATACTGTAAACGACAAACCGTACATCGCGATCTAACGGTTTCTCCAATATCAACTGCTTGCTGAACGGATTTAGACGAAAATAACTGCCCGGATTATCCGTCAATTCCAAATTGATTTTTGAGTCCGACTCGCCTATGTCGCGATTTAGATCTAGGATTACATTTGGTTTTCCTGAAAAAGCCACATAAAACTATAGTCATTGTTTCGCACTCTTTTGCATACATAAAAAAAGAAATAAAAACATTTCGTCAGTTAGAACTAGAATTGGGTCGTGTTAGTACCGCAACACGATGGAATTCTGCAGTTTGTTTACGAAAATGTATAGTTTTACAAGAATAAACAGTGTTCATTAACTTTGCTTACTGTCGTCTGCCGTTTCGTTTATTCTAAATACGAGTCGTCCCGATGGTGAATTGGGTGTACATACTAAAAAGAAAACTTTTCCGTACTGTATACACAAAAGCTCGTTTTATAATTGTACTGTAGTATGTATTTTTTATTTTGTCGAAAAGACGAAAAGCGCAAAGAGTAAACTGGAAAAACTGGAAATCCGGGGTATCTAACTGCTGTGAAAAATAACCTTTTTACCACCCGCCCACCCCCACTGTTTCACGGTTTTAAAACACTCACAGGGAAATACAGTGTCATCTACCCAACAGAAATATGTTCTTTCTCATTTCACAAAAAATTAAGCTTTCATTGAACTTACGTTTATCTCCAAAAGCAATACCATCCGAAAACAAATGTGCAAAATGTACAGTTAAAAAGAAATAGTGCATCATCGTTGCTGCTGCCATTGCAACAATTTCGCTCGCAACTACCAATAGAGCAAACTATATCGTTTCTGAAAAACCAAAAACCGTATTACTATTTGACGAACTATCAATTGGGCATTGAGATATCAATTATGAATCATTGCTCAATGGTTCCAATTGTGCTTCCGGGTCGTGAACTTAAAATTAGGTGCTTACACCATTCAACGAAATATTTTCAATAGGCTTTTTATAAATAAACTCGCAAACGTTCAGCTAACACATTTGGATCACATTTGGATGCAAACAAGGCACCTTTAGCTACACACATTGATTTCTCCAAGTAAGGTAAATATAATACGCACATCATCGCAATGTACCCCTTTGTTAGCCAAACTACGTACGAAGCGGAAACGGACTCGGATACGTGGTCAGTGCCAGTCAACAGAAAAGAAGAAAACGAGGCATTCGGTCGAAATTTTGTTTGATATTACGTAAAAGGAAATTCCGAAAAGAAACATAATGGTCATATCGCCGCATCGAAAGTGTAACCTTTCGTTAAGTAGTGACCAGTAACAGACTTCTTCAACGAGGAACTTCTGCGGAAGAAGTTTAAGATGGTCCTATTTTAGTTCTACTTGCTGAAGTCTCTAGAATGTGTCAATAGACAATTTCGTCAAGTTTTACCACTGGATAAATCGTACAAAACACAGTTTAGGAATACACGAAAAGTTCATTGCCACTAACGCCATAGATATAAATTCGGAAACGACGAAAAGGCGCAAATTTATTCGGAAAACGAAGACAATAATACAATAATCGCTTACTTTCCCAAATTACCCTTAAGTCAGCTACAATTAAGTAAAATCCCGTAAACGATAATGAACAGTACGTTGCGAGATTATACGAAATGACATCAGCATTGTCGACCGAACGTGAATAAAACCCTAAGGATACTAGCTACTTTGAAGCAAACGAAAATCGTCGAACAACCCGGACACCAACGCCAACAAACCGACGGGAGATTAACTCGTAGACCGCGCCGGCTCAGTCCTTTTCTCGGGGAACTGCGAATACCGGCGTTCGTTTGTTTCCTGAGCTTTCCAATGGTATGTCAACAGACTACGAATGCAATGACAAACAAAGTGGCGAACAAGCAGAATCGTAAAACGTCAAACAGGTTCAATTTCGAGACGGACAGTGGCTCTAGTTGTGGAAAATGCACTGCTTTAAATCTGCCTGGGCCCAAAATTCATGTACTGGTCACAGTGGTCGAATTTGCGACCTCCAAATGGAAGATCGTGATTTGGAGTACGTTTAAATTTGGAAAAACACAAAATCTGAAACATGGCAGAATAGTTTGTTTTTTGAAGCTGTAAACAAATAACAGGAAAAATGTGGATTTTAATTATGTAGAACATATTTCCACTGCAGCATTGTCATTTGATTTTTTATAGTAAAGTATGGTTCACAATAAAGATTTGAGTAGTGATATTTATAGTGTTATCATTGTGCATTTTATACCCTTCTTTTACAAGTCCTTCGGATTAGCCAAAAGATGAGGCCTGTAGTGATATTTATAGTGTTGTCATTTTCAATGATCAAATTATCTGTCCCAGTCTTGTTATTGTAGTCTCCCTACACCAACAATTCTTCCATCAGAGAACATGTTCTTGGAACTGGTTATCACTAGTTTCCGCTTATAAATACTCTGTTGCTCTAATGTTTTAATAATAATGATCAGTCTCCAATCTCTTGCCTATCACTGCTTTAGTTACAATAAAGTGTAGCAGGATGATTCCTTGAGTTGCGATATAATCAGGCAACATAGGTCACACTAACAAGGGATTGTTCTTCCTTCGGTGAATCATCGCTGTCATGATGGAAAGTGTGCCTGTCTTCTTGACGGCTTCGCTTTCATGATTGCGAACGTCCGTGCAGCTAAGCTATCTTCAGCTCAGCAGGCCATATCAACAGCTCCGTACACAAGAACCAACAAACAAAGACGAAGTGCCAAATCCACGTCATTGAAGTTTCTACACTTCATTTGCTTTATCTTTTTATTCGCACATCTTTTTATTCGCAAACTGGTTCGTAAATTTCTGGTTACCTGTTTAAGTTTAAGCTTCGAACACTAATAGAATGGTAACAAAGCTACTATGGACATTTTTTACACTTTTCCGGGAACTTTGAGATTTACATTGTTTTCACAGGCGTAATATTGTTTCGAAAACGGTATGATGATTTCTTTATTCATTTGGAGCTCATTAGAATGAAAGTTAAACATTCAATTTGCTTGGAATAATGGAGGAATATTCCACTTTTTGAGTTTATATTATAATTTTGTTTCGAATCGAATTGTTGCTCTTGATATGTCG
>JAQGBA010001909.1:0-11425 GCA_034698125.1 Prionchulus punctatus | reverse complement strand
CACAAAAAAGCCCTCTAGAAAAAGTATATGTGGTCTCTAATTATTTTAAAAAGTTCAATTTTGTAGACCTGTGTTATTTGAGGTGATTTGCCTTTCAACAGTGCGTCAATAAATGGTACCAATAAGTATGTGTGTACCAAAATGTAAAATAAGCAAAATAAGTGTACAAGAAGATTCGACATTCGACTGTGCGATCATTAGTCCAGTCGCAGTACACCGCTGTTGCGGACATCAAATCGGAAGATTTTTTCGCTGGAAGTAAGAACTACCAAAGTACAAACGTAATTCCCGATTTCTCACGCTCGATATATTCCATGTATTGATATATACAGTACGACCTACTAATGAATCGAGTCTGTTCATGTTCATGCGTTTCAATGAACGCCAAAAATTGAACCAAACCCGTAAATTTCACGTTACATACAAACATAATTCAATTGACGCCCCCAGATCCAATCAAATTGGTTATTGTGTTATTTTTGGAGGTCAAAGCTTCCAAACCCTGCTATCGCTTTAATATTGCCTTCAACTTGTGTGGGAAGTTTTAATTTACAATGACGAGTCTCGTTCACTGTACAAAATACTATCTAATAGTTTTGCAAGTGAAATAATTGACAGTTTGTTCAAAACCCGTTTGTAAATCATATATATCCATTCATTCATTTTAACTCTTTTCAACGTTTGTAAATGTTTGCCAAACATCATTTAGCCCCCAATTTTTATCCGCATTTTGTAATAGTAAGATAATTCTTCGTCAATTGTATAATAAAACAAAATACTGAACGGTTTGTTTGCCGATGTGCGCAAAAAAGAGTTACACAACAAACATCAATGTTTTCCGACAATTTACTGTTGTGGACGATTCCAATCATAGTTATCAGCTACCATGCAGCCAAATCTGGTAAGTCGTAGAAAAGGCCATTTAATTTTTGTTTCGTTTTCTTCATTTCAAGCAATAACACAGTTTGTTGTGACCAAATCAACTTTGATTACAATGGACCATTTCATTTCATTTTATGTACAATCCCCTCTCGCTGTCTACTCACTTTTATTGCTCCACTCTCAAATTTCTAAAACCATTAGCCCGACAATTATCCTGATCGGATAAATGGTGACGAATCGTAAAATTTATTCGTGATTTGTAAGACGAACCATGTGGAAAACGTGTCTCATTGCCCATCCTGTGCGACACAATTTTCGTTTCGCATATAAAAATGTAGGACTAAAATCCGGCTCAGGTTCACGAGACCTAACCTCGGTATCCTTTTGTAATAACTCGCCAACAATAAGACTCGCACAGTGAATCAAGATGCGTCCTTGGAAAATTGTCAAAAGTGAAATTTATCGGTTTCGTTTTGAGGGAAAAGTGTATCATTTTCCATTTCATAATAAACTCGACGATTTCAATGAATTTTATGCAGCCATTTCTCTCATGTTTATCCGGATTTTATTTCTATTATGCATTATAATTATTAAATTATCTCGTTTGGGATTAGCTTGCCTAAGCACCGCTCAACATTTGAACTTGCACCGAACCCGTAAATTAACATTTCAAACGGATTTTATCAATTAGTCAGTGATTTTAACTGTCGTTTCTAGAATCGCGACCCTTCGACTGCGCCGACTTGCAGACCCTCAACGGTACCACCGTCAATGGTTTTTACCAAGTGAACATACCTGGATGTATAATTGCAATTTCTACAGTGTGCACGAAGACGGTGCTGTGCGATTTTACGACTAACGGTGGCGGATGGACTGTAAGCCTTTCCATCATTTACTGTATGGTTTAAAAACAAAATAATCGCCTCGCTTTCCTTGTTTCAGGTGATTCAGCAGAGAAGTACTGGTGCTTTGGACTTTTTCACCAACCAAGGTTGGGAAGCTTATAAAGCGGGCTTCGTCAGTGGTCAGGAACTTTGGTTGGGTAACGTATATGTAAACGCAGTCACTAATCAGGGAACTACGTACACTCTATTCGTGCAAACAACGGATACGACCGGGCAAACGTACACGGCTACTTACGCTGGATTTTCAATGTCCAGCGAAGCTACGTTTTACCGGGCAGCTTTAGGTGCTTACACGGGAACTACGCTCGGTAAGTTAAATGCGACTGCAACTACAATGTGTTACAGTTCTAATGATTAGACATTCTCTGCAACTACAACTACACTAAAATTGCAACTTCAACTTCAACTACAACTACAATTACAATCGCAACTGCAACTCGTATTATTCTGTTTCAGTTGACAATTTTGTCCGTATACAAAATCAACCGTTCGAAACGTTCGATCGAAAGACCGACTTGAATCCGACGACGAATTGCGCTCTGCTAACGCAGTCGGGTTGGTGGTTCAATCCGCAGTGCGAAAGCGTCGGCGATCTCAACTCGCCATACACGCCGAGCACCACTCAAGCTCAACTACTGGGTATCCAGTGGCAGTCGAACAACGGTATTGTCAGGCTGACGCAGACATCGATGAAAATACGACCATCGACATTTACCGGCACTACGACCGGTAAACGAAGATAGAAATATGTCTGCAATAACTGCAAAGTGCAACTGTAAATGACCATGTTATGAACTGTACATTGCTTGAAATTAGAATGACCCGAATAATAATGAGATAAGAGCTTTATTTAACGTGAACTTTATTTGAACTGTAGATCGGTCCGAAGTTTAATATTATTAATTTTACAAATTCTCTTTGTTAATTATTTCAACTCGATTCGATTGTATTCTTTAATTTGAGCGAGATGATAAAATTTTAAACCACGAAACACATCTTTAATCGACACCTTTTTTGCTCAAATCTCTGTTTTCACCCGAAGCGATTTCAACCGAACAACTCCATGTCTCGTTTGCCGAACAGTTCGGACATTCGCTTGTTGTAACGATTGTTGAAAAACGAACCGAATCCCCGAGGCGACGAGTCGCTCGGACTCGACGAAGATGTCATTCGCTCCTTCATCGTGGGCGGTAAATTTTCTTTGATCAAATTAAAATACTGATGAGCTAGTCGACTTTGTTGCTCTTTATTCGCCGATTTCGCAGTTTCGCTATTGCCGCTTCTTTTGCCGAATAATTCCGACATTCTTTTATCGGCATCTGGAGATGGAAGAAAAACTTAATCCTATCTGTAATCGAAAAAACTGTTGCTTTTAGAATAAGCCAGTGATGTAAATTTAGATTCCTGAGCACGCAAGTATACAGTGTACAATATAAGCGTTATCGACAAATCGCTAATGGTAGTTACTAGCATGTGAGGCAAGTGTACTGTACAAGGAACTGCTGCTATGGGCACCATTAGTTTTCTACATGGTTATAAATTTGCATATATTTGGCATGCGTTAACTAGCACACAAGCAACTAGGATAGTACAAGTATTGTCTTGCAGTTACTGATATCGTCCTTTTTCGTAAATCGACATAATCGACGTTTTGGTTAGTGACGGAACAGGATCATGTGACATGTCAAACAGGACAGAATTTTCGACTGGTTCAGTTCATTTTAAGCTTAATTTCTGGTTTGACATTCTTTTCGAAAACTTACTTAATTCTCCATCTTCGTAAGACTGCATAAACGCCGAGCAAGCCGGTGCGAAACAAAGTACAACTGCAACCAATATCAACTTGTTTTCCATTATGGCCAACAACAACAAGTGTATTAGAGTGGACAAAGTGTTTGGAGGAACAAGCCAAGAGTTGAAACGAACTACGACAGTTTCAATTGCGCGATAATAAATACGTTTTTTTCCTCGGAAATGTGCAAAGGGGTATGCTGAATTATCGTAAGAATAAAATTAACCGTTTCGAGTAAGTATTCTTTGTGATAATCGGTTTTCGCACTCAGTTTCCTTTTTAAATCCCAAGGTGACGAGGGA
Source organism: Prionchulus punctatus (assembly GCA_034698125.1). Classification (NCBI taxonomy): domain Eukaryota; kingdom Metazoa; phylum Nematoda; class Enoplea; order Mononchida; family Mononchidae; genus Prionchulus; species Prionchulus punctatus. Next base: position 7,544 of record JAQGBA010001909.1, on the reverse strand, counting down.
AAAATAAAATTCTGACTATATAATCACATGTATTCAAAAAACGGCTAAGAACGAAATCCGTAATTATACCGAAGAAAATGTTTTAGGATTACGCAAAGAAAAATTGGATAAATAAAAATTTTCCGAAAGATATCTGTAGGAGGGCGTCGATGAGAAAACGAAGAGCGAACGTCTTTTGTTACTTAACAGTTTAATTAGCATCGTTAATCTTCTCGAATCTGTTCTTGTTGAATCATAATTCTGCCTGGATCGGTTCATTTTTAGAAACACAAATTGAAGTATCAATTTTTTGCCTACTACAGTAGAAAGAAATTGCTGAAAAGTTTTCAAAAAATGGGGCCATAAATGCATCCAAAAACAAAAAAAGTACTTGCTAACATTCTTGTCGAGTGTTTTGGCGGCTTCTAACAAGAATTATAAATTGCGGTAATTGAATGAGAGAACATTTTTGCAAGCAATTATTAATTATTTCCAGGATTCATTTCTTCACGACATGAAGAAGAAAGTTGATCAATATTTTAATTTTCCATGAGACATTTTGTTACAAAATAGAAAAAAGTTCGTACTCTTTGCAAGAATGGAATTATTGTCAAACCCGTGAAATCGATATTTCAATAGTAGAAAATATCTCTGTATATTAAACATAAATCAGAAATCCATCGATTTAATGTTTCAGCAAAAAATAACAAATGTTGACAGCACAATATATAAAAAATTATTTATCAACTTTTTGTGAAACATTTTTTTCGCAACTTTCATTTTTTTAAATCAGCGAATAAAAATGACATAAACTATTAATGAAAAAAGTCGCTGTCTTGATTTTGTGTCTGATTACTGTATGCCGACTCACTTACTATTTTGTTTAATGCAGATTTTTTTCGAAACTTCTGTTTCGAAACTTTTTGCAACCATCGACGCCGCCCCTGGTCTTCTCGAGAGTGAGCGCCTAGCTTCGGCGAATATAAACAACTTTTGCCGAATTTTCGAAAAAGTTTTCGCAAACGAGAAAGTTTTCTGGAAAACATTAAAGTCGACTCGTTCGTCGCCCGAGGCGAGGGTTCTGGAAGAATTAAAAACGTCGTCGGTTCGCCGGTTTAGAAAACTGGAAGCTAAAAATTAAATTCTATCAATTTTTATTATTCCTCATTTCTCAACTCGCTTTCTGGCCCGGTGCGAAGCGCGCAATGGACCGATTCGATCCGAATCTGCCCATTTACATGGCCTGCTGCCAGTTTTACCATTCAAGAGCCGCGTCGAAAGCCGTTGGATTCGTCGAAGTCGTAGTTTTAGTGGCGTTCACCGTTCACGTGGCAACGGCTTATCGTAAGTTTCACCCGGTGGCAGAGATCGTGATGACCGTAACGGTGCTGTTCGCAATTGGATTTTTATTGTCAGTGGCAATCATGGCATATGGTATTCGCTTGGAGAACCATAATTTGTTGTGGTTTCATTTTTACGTTCAAGCCGGGTCGGTAGTTGCGTTCGTCGGATTGGCTTCATTATGCGCCGTATTCGTAAAGAAGCAGCATCATGAAGTTAACGCGACATTCGCCCTAACCATGGCGCTCAGTCTGGGCATCGTCCTGATGGAAGTGTGGTTCATCACGATAACATTTGCTTGCTATAGGTACTTTAAAGACAAGCGCTCCGGACGATCGGGGCTTGTTCTGTAGTCAAAGTGTTTATGACACAATATGGTTTACTTTATAAAATAGTCAGTGCCTTATCAGTGACAAGTATTATCAGTTAATATCAATGACTGATAATAATGTGACAAACAGACTAGTTAATCGCCTTATCAGTTACAAACAAGTCAGCTGCTTATCAATGACTGATAAGAACCACACTCAGTTGCTGATGAATGTGTTTCCTCCGCTAAGGACTGGTATCTGTAAACTCTTTAGCTAGTGACTTATCAAGCACTATTTTATAAAGTGAACGATATCACGCTTGCTAAACTGTATTTTTAAATTAACACTGTTTCGGATTGGTTTTGTACACATTTTTGGTCGCCGACATTCATTACAAGTGTCATATTTGTTTTCGATTGTGTTGCAAACTTAAACGCATTAAAAACGCCCCAAAATTATTCTCACTGTCTAGTTTTAGAAAATTTCACTAAAATAGAATTTTTCGACAATTTATTGTTGTTACACTACATTTAACAACGTTTTCAAATTTCACCCATTTGGTAAATATGCAACTACAGTTATTTAATTAATTACTGAATTGGTCTTAGTCAAAATGTTTTTAAACAAAAAGTGACTGCAAATTTTCGCCGCATCGTGTAAAAAACTGGAATCAAGTTATATAATTTTTATAATTTTTTCAAATCTAGTTTTGGCGCCACTTTTACAGACAGTGTTAGATCGTTAATTATACTTTGAACACGAAAAAACGTTTTTTATTCTACTTTCTTGGCTAAAATTTGAATCATTAAATATGATGATGATGTACAAATAAAAAAAGCGGCAGGTTGTCTAGCACTGAGAAAATAACTTTCTGTGACATTTTTTGCTTTTGTAATCGTTTAACGGTTCTCCAAACGGTCGTTATCGAAAAATACACCGCCGTCCAATCCGCAATATTTTGGACACTGGCCTTTTTCGCCGTTCTTGCCGTTCGGCCCTGGTGGTCCCTTATCCCCTGGCTCACCGTCCTTTCCGTTGCCAGCCGCTGCTGGGCCAGCGTTACCCTTGGGTCCAGCCGGGCCCGGGGCTCCGTCTTTACCGTTGGGTCCTGGAGGTCCTTGTGGTCCCTGCGGTCCTGGGTCGCCATCTTGACCGCGGTCGCCCGGTTGGGAGTTGCTGACAGCGTCTGGTCCAGCGTCGCCCATTGGTCCCATATCTCCCGGGCCACCATCGTTTCCTTTCGGTCCTTGGGGTCCTTGGGTTCCATCCTTGCCTGCCAAGCCCTGCTCGCCGATGGGGCCGGCTGGTCCGGGGCCGCCCATTGGTCCTACGACACCCGGTGGTCCGGCAACTCCAGGTGGACAAGGGTTGCACGGTGGGCCACTGGCGATTTGGCAAATTTCCGGAGGCGGTGATCCTGGGAACCCTGGGTTGCCCGGCGTTCCAGCTCTGCCGGGGACGCCCGGCTTGCCGGGTCGTCCTTTTTGACCGGCCTCGCCTGGAAGGCAACATCCGCATACAGCGCCGGTTTCCCTCTTGATGATGGTTCTGTTGTTGTTAGCCAGCGCCGATTTCATGCTCGGTCGCACCTCTTTGTAGTACGTTTCGACTTCCATGGCGATGTCCATGGCCGACAATTTGCATATTTGCACTTCCACGTCGATTCTTTGGAAAATCAATTGCACATGGTTGTAGACCATGGGCAACGTGATGGTGATGGACGCCACCGATATAATGCTGAACAACACCGCGGTAGCAGCCACGTACCTGTAGGCCTTCTCCCTGGAACTTTGTTCTTCCCAGTCGGCGCCCATATTTGTTTTTTGTTGTTTTACACGATGACAATCAACCAACTATTACAGTACCGTATCGAAACTGTAACACTGAACCTGAAAAATGTTCGTGGTTCGGTAGAGTTTTATTACGTCGCTTCAAGTATTCGTTGTATCACTGGCCCAGTGTCGCGCATTCGGTTCTGCCCCAATTGTCGAGCAAGATTTTGAACCGTTTAAAGATGAGCACACGGAGCGTAATACAAAAATATGGGTGCAATGATTAACCATTCGGCTTGCGACTGGTTTTCAAGTCGAAATGAAAATGAAATGTTACTTTTTTTGTTGTCACGTAACGAATGCAAAACTCCATACTTTCGCAGCGATTATAGAAAACCGCGAAAAAAACCGATAAAAGTTTGAAACAATAAAAAAATTGGGTCGCTCCATCTGCCAAACTGGCCATAATTCGTCATAATAATAGGATTTTAGTAAAACTTGAAAAAAGTAACAAGTTTATTGTTTTGACAGGAAACTGTTTGTGTAATCGACTAACTGCGAAGTGTATTTACATCAATCTAGTCGATGAAAAATCAGAGGTGTGCCTGGCCTAGTGGTATGTCAATCGCTTACTTACGTTCATAGCGGCCTGAGTTCGAACCCGGGTGAGATCCTTGAGCATGCATGTTTCATGCAACCTAGTTGTAAAAGGGCTCGACCTTCGATGATACAGACCCAGTAAGTTGGTGCTAGCAACAGCTTCAAGTTCTGGTCTGATGGTGCTAGCAACAGGGCACATTTTAATTAGATTTATGGTGTCATGTTTATCATCGTCTATCTATTATGCAAACTTGGAAATCGTCTGTGACGTAACAGTATTGTTTCATTTGTTGTTAATTAATACAAGCTCGCAAGGAAGCGCCATTGTAACCCAGGGAAATAGCCTAACCAAGCACTCGATGTTGACAAAACGAGCCTAGTTTGAGTTTAAGTTCTCATTGCAAAATGAAATTAGGTCAGTAACATACTTTATCCAATTTGCTCGCTTCCATTGTCGTTTGCTGTGAAGACTTATGCCTATTTAGAAATGACTTATATATGTAGAAAAGTTTGCCGATGGAAACCTTTTGCACAATGTGTTGTACAGTCAAACTAAGAATGTTATAAAATGTGCTAAATAAAAATTGCAAAACAAAATGCAAAAAGTAACTGAACCAAAAGTTTTTGTCTCTATCTTTATTTGTCATGAAGAGCATGCTGTTTGAGAATGTGCAAACAGCATGCAGCTTGAACTGCTACTGCGCGAATTGAATTACCTCCTCTTTTTAGTGACCAAAAACCAGATTAAATTTCTATTAAATTCTAAATGAATATTTCTTATGAAGTTTAGAAAAAAAAGTTTATTTATGTTGTAAAAACAAACAAAAACAGAACCATTAACTTTCTCAGCAATAACAATACATTTAATTTGAAAAAGTAGTTTAGACGGAAAAAAAGCAATTGCACTTATCTAACAGAAAATAAATAATGATTAACGAAACAATTCACGGTTACAATACTGAGACTCCTCGGCAGCAATACAGAAATTTAAAATTTCGACAATTGTACACTTTGTACAATTCGACAAATACACAAAAATAAGAAAAGTAGGAAACTCGTATATTAAACTAAATTCCTATTTATATATAGTGTTGACAACGATTTTGGTAACCATTGGCGTACTGTCCAGTGTAATTCCGAGTAACTATGCTGGTGAAGAAAATTGTACGACCGATCAAAACTATTGATGTACATGCCCTACGTACCTCTATTCCGATTGCAAATCTTTGTCCGTTCAGTGCGGAAAATATCCTGATGACGGGTTTGTACCGCAGAACTGCTGGAAGTACAAGTGGTTTAGAGTGTCAGATATCCAAATTCCTAATCTAGACGAAGGACTTTTGAATGCCAGCATGTGTGCTAAAGAGTGCATATGCTATGTAACAGTTGATCTGTCCACATTCAGATGCGGCAGATATGGATCAGAGATAAACTGGAACCTAAACTATATGAAAAGTTCGAGATCATACGCTAACTGCAATAAGATGGTAATGCCATTGGCCATTTTGAAAAACACTGCAACGGTCCTCTTACAAATTAAAACCGCTGGGATGGCGATAGCCGTCGCGGAACCATTGAAGGAACTTTTCGACAATATCATCGTCTCCGGCATTTATTGTAAGGCTGTTGTTATCGATAGCAACTTTCTGCAAAGTCACATGAATGAATTGACATACATTGATTTGTACGTGATTACAAGCCTTCCTCCCGACTTTCTTACTTTACTTAGCATGATGAAAAATCTCAAACACTTTAATCTCGAATTTACGACCATGCCGTTATTTCCCATTGATGTTAGCTTCACCGAGAAATTAAAGTTGATCCGTCTAAATTGCGTTCCGTTGATTGAGATACCGAAATGGCTAAAAGATTTTCAATATCTGCAAATGATTCACTTGGGCTACATCGACAACAACTTAACCAACTTTCCATGGTTGCCCAGTTTGGAATCTTTCGCCATAACGGGAACCGTTATGAACAACTTTTCGGTCGAATTCAGCAAAATATAGCCATCGTTGAAGTACGTAGATTTAAGTTACACGCTCATCGAAATCTTTAGTCCTTTGACATTCACTAATCTTAGCACGTTGAAATACATCGACCTAAGTCAGACGCTAATCCAACAATTGTCGTTTTACTCTCCTATGTTTTCGCTAACTAAACTTTTCATTGCCAGCGCAATTCGATCGTCGTATGTAAGCACAATTACAACTTGCGTTTTAAAGAAAATGGTCAGAAAATTCACCAAATCCACGTTCGAAAATATTCCCAACGTTACAGTTCTCGATTTGTCTCATCATCAAAATATCGACATAGCCGACGACACGTTCCTCGGGCTGAAAAAGCTTAAGACTCTTAACTTGCTTTGCACGGATTTAAAAGTGATTCCCAAAGCAGTGGTTAACATTTGTCAATTAGAAAATATAGTCCTATCTTTAAACATGCTCAACGAATCCAATTCGTTTCCTTTATCCGTCGCAACAAGTTGGAAGAATCTACAAACCATGCTGTTCTTGTATAATTCTATTTTCACAGTACCGAACGCTCTCCACTTTCTGAATCTAAAATCGAAGCGAGTAGCGAATTATTTAAGCTATTCGTTTAATATCCAAAAATCTCAAACGGTTCAACCACCTTGCGAACAGTATAAATTATTTCGACTGGGAATTAACAAATATATTACATCAGCCATGTTGAACTCATTTAACGTAACCAAATGTGAAGCAGATTTTCAACAGACCATCTCCACACTTTCTCCGCAGGTTTCTGCGCTGAAGAATGGTAATTTATGCATCGACACTATTAAAAATCTTGGGGCATATTCTTATTCGACAAGTTTGATACTTGCATTAGCTAGTTTGCATATTTTGCTCGTTAGTCATCATTTCATCGTTATATGTGGCTAAAATATATTCATATCTTTTTCTATTAATTGGTTTGCGTTTTCTCATATTATCTTCAGATTTAGGATAAATTGTGAAATTTGTTTGTTGTTGTATTTGTGTCCTCGAATAAAATGGTTTATTATTGTTTCTGAAAAGTTGACATTGTAGATCTTGACTTTCTAAGAAAGAATCGCGACGCACGAAACGTTCAGTTCGATGGACAGGTGCACAACAATATCAGATACTACAAGTGATTTTTTAGACTTGTCAACCTTCGTATGAACAACTTAAAACTGGAACAAACATTATTTCAATGACACCTTCGATAGCGTGCATAAATTCATTATTAAAAACCGGTGTATTTTGCAATCTGATATACTTCGTTTTAGGACGTACAGCTATCCTGAAGCTGATGCAAATGGTTCAATGCGACCGAATTGCTATTTTCAGTTTTGGCATTTCTTCTACGAGTTATTACATGGAGTTGACCGAAAATATTTTTTCCGTTCTCAAAGATGCTGATATTGAAATTATTAGGCACAAAGAGAGCAATTTCAATCAGGGTTATGTACCGCTTTCGACAATTGAGTGTGTCGGAGCAACAAGGTGTTTTGTCATTTTTTAAAGAATTTGAGTGTAATATGTATTTGTATAGA
>JAQGBA010001908.1:0-11432 GCA_034698125.1 Prionchulus punctatus | reverse complement strand
AGCAATTTCTTCTCAAATTTTTGCTTACTTTTAAATTTAATATGGTTAGGAGCTTCATCGATATTGGAAGTCCAAAATCCTGAATTCGAATTTTTATCTGAATGCTTGAACGTGAAGTACGATTCGTCATCCAAGATGAAGTTGTGATGAAGGAATTTCAACCAAAGTCGTCGACAACATGGTTGGCAAACCGATTTCTGCTTATCAGTTCGATGTGGAACTAAAACTCATTTACGATATTTGATATCTGTCTTTTTCTGAATGGTTTCAACAAGATAAGACTGGGAGCATTCAAATTTTTTGGTGAGCTGTCGTGTCGAAATGCTGGTTTGATTGTTAATGCTTTTTTGCAAGTGCGCAATGGTCTTTTTGGACATGATTTTCGCTGGACGTCCGGAAAACTGGCTACCAATATGGATGGTGGTAACTACCTCGGCGCTTTATTCGTCGACTTCTCGAAAGCATTCAATAAAATTGACCACGATATTTTAGCTCACAAGCTGTTATCCTATGGTATCGATGTCTCCCATTGAAATGGTTTTGTTCATATCTGTCCGACCGCAGGCAGAAAGTCCTCTTTCACAGTTGCTTGTCGGACGATAAACCCTTGCTTTGTGGTGTTTCTCGAGGTAGCATATTGGGTCCGTTATGCTTCATAATTACATTAACGACCTACCAAATTTCCTAGATGATGTCACCGAAACTCATCTCTATACGGACGACGTCACTATTTCGAAGTCTGACCGCAGCATAGGTCGCTTGCAGGATTCACTGCAAAATTCGCTAAATAGACTTTTACAATGGGCAGATATGAAAGCACATTTATCCAATACTGATATTGAAAGAATAGAACATTTACACCTCCGAATTGCAAAAATTGCTTATCCGTTAGTCTTCGAAGATTGGATCAACTACTTCAATTATCTCAGCTGGCTTCCATACAAGAAATTGGTCAATTACCACATTGCTTGCTTCGTTTATAAGCATGAACACAACTTTTTGCCAATGTATTGTAACTTTTTCATCAAAAAGTTGGTAGAACTCGTTATGCCAATGAGAACAATTTTCATCGCCCAAACTCAGTTGGCTCTCATTCTTATTTTATGAATTCCATTGTTTATCATTGAGTTGTTATCTGGGAAGATTGACCTTCCCAATAAAATAACTATAACTCTTAACTACTAATTGCTTAACATGCCGTAGGCAAGCTCTGGCAGCCATAAAATCTATGCTAATAAGGCAAAAGGCTCTTGCTCCTGTTTAGACTTGATAGTATCGTAATCAGAAGCAACAGCAGCATACTAAATTTCGAATGAAACAGCATGTATTAGTTTAGCAAAAGTAGAAGCAGCGGAGTGCACATGTATAATTTCAAACTGGTCTAGCTCTGTGAATATTGGTCCTATCGAGGCGTTCTTTAATGATTTGGGTAGATCGTGAGACAAATCGAACAGTCGTTGTTTCAGCTCGCTAGCCTTAATATTCGCTTGTCGTTCGTTAATTACATATAGTTAGCATTTATATCGACCATCATATACCATAATTATTCAAACGCGTCCCATAGTTAACGTAGATATGCCAGGTATTTAACCATGGCTAATCCTCATCCGCTACAATCAATGAGGTAATACTACGCGATAAAAAATTTCCCAAGTTAGCTATCATCGTACAAAATTTGCTTACTGTAAAAATAAAATAGTACCTTTGAACTAAGTGGTTCTGTCATAGGTAGCCAGGAATTTAGCTCAAAGCACCTACTGTAGGTCGCATGCGCCAGCAGTAGCCTGTAGACATGTACTAGCACAACTGCCAGCAGCCTACCCATATTCGATGCTCACAAAAAGAAAATCGTTGGGTTGCTCTGACTTGTTTACATCATCGAACTATTAGCTCCCGATTCCCATTTTTTTTAGAGGATATTGAATAATAAGAACAATGAGAACTATTGCTTTACTTTTGCCTTTCTTGTATACTTTATTTAGGTCAACAATCTAAAAACGCTTGTCCTTCAAACATGTGCACACCGAATGGTTTCTGCATTAATTTGTAATAATTAATCAATGCCACATCTTCAGTGCACATTATGGGAGGTACACAAGTTAATGCTTTTATTATTATTCTATTAGGTTGAGGAAATAGTTCGTGCTCACCCACAAAGCCTTTGTGGGTGAGCACGAACTTTTTCCTCAACCTAATATTATTATAATTATTCAAACGCGCCCCCATAGTTAACGTAAACATGCCTGATATTTAACCTTCAGATAATATCTTCAGTGTACGTTCCTCAATTGCGTCAGGCACTATTTCTCCACTTGGCCCTCTAATCGTGCACGTTCCGCCATGCCTTCTACTTATATGACATTCAGTATTATTTTCTGTTTACCAAAAATAATTAGCCATTCGCCGTAGCGCCTGGTCCTGGAGGCTGTTCGCGTGAGATACAACCTTTGTAAGCACGCTTTTTGCATAGTTCATCGTTTCACCATGACGAACCTCGGCATGACTTACGGCTGACGTTTTCATGTCGTTTGCATGTTTTATAGCCTGACCATGTAGAGTGTTCGAATGAGTTAGCATTTCTGCACGAAGAGCTGATATCTGAGCAGAGCTTTCTCCTCTGAGTGTTTGTATATCAGAACTGCGCGCATTAGACAAGTTGCCTATTGCTTGCAAGATATTTTTGCCCACGACGCTTGGTGCGGGTGCAGTGCCATGGTTAAATTCCATATGAACGGAACTGTAATAGAGCGCAGAGCAGATCTCTTTGTAAACACGGTTAAAATGGATGGTTTTGCGAATTTTGAAGCGAACAATTTAGCAACAATAAGAGTTTGGTAAAATCCATTTACCATCGAATTCGAAATGCACCGAAATGATTTGCAACGTGCCTGTTCAGCTTGCGAAGTTGATCATTGATAAACCGCACACTTTTCTCACTGAAAACTTCACTGTCATTTGTGGAGGCTGTTTGTCTACCGCTAGTGATCAATTCTTCATTGTTGGCTGTCCGGCAAGATGATAAATTGCCTCCTATTTTCAACTTACCAATACTGAGACCACCAGAATCCGATTGCAAGTGTGAATTAGCATTCCACAAGCTATCATTCGCTGAACTGTGGAATGTAGAGCAATACTGAGAATTGAGTCATTCGTATGCTGAATTATCAATGGCAATTCGTGTCTCATCGTCTTCAAGTTTCATCGTGTATAACGATTGTAAATCTCTGATCACAACGTCTGGCTTTAAATCATCTTCAATATCGATGGCAAATTTGGACAACTCTTTAAGAGCCGCCTCGATTGGTACGCCTGTAAATCCTTTGTTGCTTGCAAGATTAACTAACATGTTGATGAATTCGTCCGTTAACCTGTGTGCTTGTATTTCATATTCTTCTTCGGCATTTAGCGAGGCGAATACTTTTAGCGCGAACTTACTCATTTGTTTTCTGGTTACAAAAATTTTCGTCGCCGGACCCATTAAATTGTCACCAAAGTCAGATGTACCTGTCTGACTGAAATCAATTGAAAGCGAGTTCTTTCTTTCCAGCTTCCCACTGGCATACATGTCACAGCGAAGGCTGAATGATTGATTTAATGAAAGTGCATTTCGAAGCGCACGTTTTTCCAGACTACCATCAACTGCTTCAATTTCCAATTTTAGAGGGTTTGTCTTGTAATTCGACACTATTCCAACAAGCTGGAAACATGCGGCTCCATTACCAGTAACAGTAACAAAGCAACGAAATTTCGAGAATCGCAACGGCAGGAATTGAACCTTAGTGATCGAAGTGCCATATTGAGTGGAGGCTTTCTGCGCCAGTGCGTTACACAAGTTGTCATCAAGATACAAGATATAAGCTTCGAGGCCGAACTCGATAAGCTTCAATTGGTGACTGTTAAAATGATATATTCCTGAACTTACCTAAACAACTGTACTTATTTAACTTTAGAAACAAAATGGTCAACAGTTGTTTATTTACCCAGGTCAAAGCAACTATTTCGTTTGGGCGCAGTTTACTTGCGTCGAGAGTGATACAGTTAAGTGCTTCGTTTGTTCGCTTCATGCAATATGCTTCGAGGGCCACTACATCACCATTTTCATATGCGTATGACATGGAAATGTCGGGCGTCTCAAAAACAATTTGGGCATTCTCTTGATCATTCTGTTGCTCCTGACACTTTCCGAAATCGAACGCTGAAATAATTGTAACCACTAAAAACAACGATTACATGTAAAAAGATCGCGGCAATAAGATCGCACGTAAAAAGGTCGCGATAAAAAGATCGCCAGAAGAAAGGTCACTTTTAATTTTTAATATGGAAAAATGCCATTACAATTCGTGTCCAGTCAAAAAGGTAAGCCAATGTTTTTTCATAAAGGTAATTTATTTTTAAAGGAAAAGGAAGATGAAGAAAAGATCATTTGGAAATGTTCTCAATACAAGAAAATCAAATGTACTGCTCGCGTTCACGCCCGATTAGATACAGTAGTCAAAGAAACTGATCATAATCATGCACCCGATCCAGCTAAAGCGGCAGTTAAGAGAATAGTATTGGAAATCAAGACCCAAGCATCCATTTCGCAAGAATCGACTCATCAAATCGTCACGTCATCTACAATTGGTCTGACACCAGCCATTCAGGGTCAATTGCCAGCTGTGGCCATTTGAAATGTACAGTTCAAAATGTTCGCCATCACGAACTTGGAGCTTCAATTTTTAAGTTCATCAAAGTGCAGAAAGAATCAAAGCTATAGTTAGTGATTATGCCAATCGAGATATTTTAGATTATTTGCGTGGTTTAGCTCATAATTACAATTTTTAAAATGAAATGATTTTTGTTTAGATGATACATTTAACATTACAATTTTTGGTGAAATTATGTAATCTATTCCTGGACGAAATTATTAAAAAAATGTTATTATTGTTTTAGACAGGTAAAAAGTTTAAAAAAAACTGTCTCATCTAATTATATGTTATACAAACTTTAGAGGAGCGACCTTTTTGTTGGCGATCTTTTTACGCGCGATCTTATTGCCACGATCTTTTTCGTGTCACCAGGTGGGGCTCATATCGTCATCTTTACCTGGTGAAATTATTTGCAAATTGAATACCGAAGAGAATTTGGAAGCAGCTTTGAAACAAATCGATCAAAATGGAGAAATAGATGAAAGTTCCCGAGGATGTCAGTGAAAGTGAAAGCGGAACCAATAACATGGCCGAAAATCCTCCATCAGTTGAACCAACTGATGCCAATGAGCTAGTTTTACTACAGGTACTGTAGGTACATAATATCGATAGTAATTGTTACTGTTACTTGCATGTATGTGTCGTAATGTTAACAGAAATTATAAGTGACGGATGTATTTTCTAGCCAATGCAGCCAGTCAAATGCGTGACTTGTCAGGAAGTGATAAGCGGTGTTCACAGTTGCAAACGGTGCAGTCGATCTGTCCACGGGATTGAATCCTGCAGCAAATCAGATGGTGGCAATGAAGGGTATGGCTCATTCGTCACCTGCGCTTTGTGACAATGTGCTTTGCGGGTCGAGGTTCAAAGTAGCAGTGCCAAAAGAAAATTGGACGAACAAGCCGAATGAATGCTTTCAATGTCACGCTTACGCTTACTGCCAGTTAATGTTGGCCAAAATGTGGTCTTATGCATTCCGGATGTAGACCGCGGCAGAGCTGATCCGTTTAATCTCATGGCAGTAGTTCTAAGTGAAGATAATGGATTTTATCGATTGGGTACAAAACATGGAGTTTTGCAACAAAGGTAAGTGTACTGCAAAAGTGTGCAAAGTGATCATCATTTTAGTTATACCAGAAGCAAAATGGAGCTTTGCAATCAAACGTTTTTCACTGTCGATGATATGCCTCAAAATAACAAAATGTCATTTCGTCAAGCAGTCAGGGCTGCTTCTATCAGTGGGCACATGCAAGGAATGGTCAAATGCTGCTGCAAAGGAAAATGTACAACAAATGCTGTAACAAGTGAGACTCAAGCATACTGTAGAGACACAGAACGCAACTGGAGTAAAAGAAAGATATAAGAAAACTGGAACAAGCTAGTCAAAAGATAAACTGGAATAATCTAGTTATGCATTCATATGATCATTTACGTCACAATGACGTCAGCATCAGTTGAGTTCTGACGTCATGAGTTTTTATATGTACACTTTAGTCATACTTGTTTATTAAGCTGGAATGTTAGGAATGCTAGGAATGTGTTTTTGCTAATCTGGTATCACATGATAATTTAGTATAAAAGGAGAGGTACTTCTCTGTTAGCCAGTCTGCAGTAATGACTTGGAGTGGTTAAGCATATTCTTATTCTGTGTTATGATTGTATTGGCAGACTCTTACCATCAATAAAATCTACATCGCTGTTACCGTCTTACTGTTATTCCTGTTAAATACTGTATTGAAAATCAAGGATATTGTTACAGTAACCGACTGTACGGACCATCGCGTTACAATGCTTGTAATTGTAAAAAGGCTAAGATTCTCTGTAATAGTCGTTGTCATAGTAGCCTTAGCTGCAGTAACAAATAATCGATTGATACAGTGTTTTATTTGATGTAAAAGTTGAGAAATTATTGAATGTACAGCTAATGTTGAATATTTGAGAATTGAAGAATGATGACAAAAACTTAATTAAATAAATCATAACACATTTATAGTTATATCAACTATGTTATAGTTATATACTATGATTCCTACAATGCTGAATCACATTTAATAGTCGTAAATCTAATTTTCGGCAACTAACAAGTTCTAAGGCACATATTAGCAGACACCATGGGCAGTTCGGGAACTGGCCAATGCATTGGGCAAAACAAGAACTGAACCTCGACCGCAGCTCATTTCGGGAATTGCCTGAGCCAACAGCCAGTTCGGGAACTGGCCAACGACAGTCAGCCAGTTCGCGAACTGCCCGACTTTGGGTTTTGCCGCAACATGTATATCTACGACGGACGACTACAGATTGGTGAACGATTTCGTGAATGTTTCGTGCGAGTCTTGTTAAAGTGAATCCGTTAATTTCTTCGATAAAACGTTTTTGAGAAGCTCTTGAAGTAATACCTTCTCACATAGCAATCTGGCATTTATTATCGTCAAATTTACGATTCATACAATTCCAAAATATCAGTAGGGAATTGCCATATTTCAATACGTGTGGATTTTTGGCAATGGTACAACCCTGTATAGGCTTCCCGTTGAACGTTGCCGACGAATTATGACGCTCCAAAGAATTAAATTATTTTGAAGAAAGAATAGACAGTGTGATTTGTCATTTATGTCATTATTATAACAACAACAACTGCAAAGATGATGTCGCTACGAATCGATCGGGCGATCTTGTTATTATTATTTTTATTATTAACGCCCAACTATAGTTGCTATAGTTGCCTCTCATCAACTATCGTTTAAAAGTCCAGTTTTTTTTGATTCAGAAGAAAGTTCTCAGAATGTCTACAGCAGACTGGTAATAAAAACTGAATTTGCTGTTTGTCATGCAATTTGTCTGCAAATTATCACAAACACGATCTTGGTTTTTTTTTGTAAATTGACAAGCAAAAAAACGCTTTTTTTGTGTTTCATAGTTGCCTATGGACACAGAGTAATACCGAACTTTTCTACTGAACTCACATCTTAGAGTCGTGTGGACGACATTTCAAGAATGAAAGTTGAAATTGAAAATACTACGACATCGAGAACTTATTCTCACCGGAACTTTCTTGATGAAACAAGTCCACATAAATTCAACCACGTTTACCATGTTAATTATCATCCTATTTAATTATTTATTAGTTAAAGAAGAATGACAGAGTCAGAAAATAAATTTAAATTTACAACATTTCTCATTCCCAATTGCAAAGTTGCTAAAATAGTTGCAATTAAAATCTACATTAAATTAAAAAGACAACATAGATTAATGAAACATATTTTATTTGTCTCGTGAAGGTTAAACTTATGATAATTATGTCGGAAGAGTAAGTTCAAACTAAAACAATTCGCTAAAGGGTAGCTATCTCATTTGGTTTCAGGAAGGAAGTTAATCTGAGGTTAAATCCTCGATGATGTATATTTCGATTCAAATCAATTTAAAGTTTAAAAATTTTATGATACATTTTAACTTGACGTTTCATTGTAGTTGAAAACGTGAGTTTTATAGAAAAATGTTCCATCAATACTTAACAAACTCGAAAACAACGGGCAACCATGAAACAAATATATTTGAAAGTTTTTACAAAATCTTGAAATACTTTTGCGAATCAACAGTCATCCATGGATTCTTTCACCTTTGGAAAACGCCATTCCCTTTCAAAATCACATGGATCATCGTAATTTTTTCTATGATGTGTGGCGCAATTGCTCTTTGCCATAGAAGTATTTTACAGTACACTTCCTACGAAGTGAAGACTCAAATTACTTACGACAACATGGCAGAAATTGATTTTCCCGCCCTAACATTTTGCCCACAATTCAGTCCTATGAAATCGAGAGTTGGCCCCCAAATATCTGTATCACTGCAGTTTATCAATTGGTTATCAACTAGATTAGATGATATGAAGAATGCCAGGAAAGACGTAAGTTATTCTTATTTTTTTACAAGTACAATTAATTTAAGTTCCTGTACTTTCAGACGGGCAGGATCTGTGCAGTTAGAGACCAACCTGAAATGCCCTTTGAACAGTTAATTGATTCTACTTCTTCAATTGTCAAAATACAGCGCACCTTTACGATGGATTCGAGTCAATGTGTTAGAAAATGTTGGTGGGTCGACAAAGAAATTGAATGCAATGGTTTATTTGCGAATCAGCTACTTAATGACGGATACACTTGTTTTACATTTATTCCAACTACCGCAGTTACAGAGATATTCAAGAAATTCGGTAAGACATTTACAGATTAAATTCCTGACTTCAAAAAAATTACTTGCATTCTTGCATTTAGATGTATCTGCTTTTTTGTATGGTGTTAAAGCAACTCTTGTAACAGACAGGAAATCAGTAACTGGCGGACAAAAAAGCGGCCTCAAATTACTTTTAAACACTCACCAGTCGGAATATTGTCTCGCAATACCCAAATATGAGGGTGCAGGCTTTCATGTAATTGTTCACGATCCAACAAATCTGAGACCATTGCCCACAACATCAGCGCCCATTTTGAAATTGAACCCTGGCTTTGTTATTGATATCGTCTTAAAACCGACTGTTTTCCAGCGCAGAACTGAGGCTCTCGGAAGGTGCAAAAGTGGCGGCTACACGTTTTTTGGTGAAGGGCGTTATTTTAAACCAACGTGCCTTCAAACATGCTATGTAAAATTGGTAATTGTAACCTGCGAATGCATTCCAGATAGTAATATTCCTCTCGAATTTTTCAAACTATTTGGAATTACACTGGCTCCGGGTTTAAAATCCTGTAATGAGAGTAATCGGGACTGCCTAAATGTTGTTGCAGAAAATAACAATGCCAACGCTATAGAGTATCACTGCCCTGAATGTATTCTGGCTTGCCAAGAAACTCAGTACGAGGTATCACTCACTTATCATAAGTTTCCGTCGAAGAATTTGATGTCCTATTTCGCCAAAGAATTCAATGAAACAAATAAAACGGAACTCTCAAAGAACTTTTTATTGGCGCACTTTTATTTCGAAAATCAAGTTGTCATTACGGTTGTCGAGAGTCAAGCATTTACTATCTACGATTTGTTGACTTACCTTGGTGGCGTTGTTGGCTTGTTCCTGGGCATGTCGTTCATGAGTATCGGAGAACCTATGCAACTTTTGGTTCTTAGTGCTGTCACTTTTATTAAATCACTGGTTGTACGGTGGGTCATCAAGCGGAACAGAAGAGCAACACGTAAGTCAATTGAAACAATAACGAAGAAGGGACGAAATACAAAAAAGCCAGTGGAAAAGCAAAATGTAACGATGTCGATGATCGCCAACACTAACAGAACGCTAGAGAAAAATAACATGGAGAGGAAAAAAGCGATCAAGATAAACAAAGTAAATGTTGTTCACGTTGTCCAAGAATTCCATCTTATTCCATCCGTAACAGAAACATCATTTTGAACAGTAAAAAAGACTTTCAAAGTGGACTTCATGTATTAATTGTTGAATGAATCTGTCTATTTTTTTGTTGACATAATTTATGTTTAGTAAAATCTTCTACGTGCAAGGACAAAAATTTGAATCATTATTATCTCCTGGGTTGGGGTTCAGAGGGGTCCGGCAAAATTTTCAATTTTTGGTTTTCAAATGGTGCAAAATTTGCATCTGACTATCATAATTTCTTTTGGAAAAGTTTATTTCTTAACTTCCCAATAAATCAGTTCATTCAAGACAAAAAGGTTACTGATTAATTAATTTTTTGGTGTTAACTTAAAACGTCGAGGCGGCATCATAAATTCTTTTATTACATCACATGGTTTGCAAGGGATTTCATTGTGGATGCTAACAGCGTTAGTCTACAATATTACATAACGGAAAAAGTCAGCACAAGTTTTTGCAAATCGCTAACTATTACCATTTGTTCACTAAATTGATTACCAATTAAATATCAATTAAAAAAAAAGAATTGATAGTATTGATGTAATTGATATTCTCAAAATTTCTAAAAAATCACTAAACCACTCTATTCTTTCTCTCTAAGTAACTGTTAAATGACTATTTATGTCAAACAAAAATTAGAAAGCCACAAATTCACATAAAAATACTCACAAATTCACATCAAGAACGATTGAGTAACTTTGATCATTAACTCCCTTTCTGTATTTGTCGCTCCTAATTGATAACGTTTTCCACCTTGAACAATAGCTGCCAAAGAAAAGACCCAACAAAGATATAAAATTCCGGCGCTTTAACAAGTAAATAAGGCAGAGATTGAGAAGCAAACATCAATGCCAGCGCTTTTTGTAATTCTAATCGATGTTTATTATCATCGATGTAAGGAATCGCTTTCGAATGTTGATGCAAAGTCGATTGCACAAAATTAGCTGATAATTTCGATGCTGTAGATCTTCCACTCGACTGTTGTTGTTCAGTTTCTTTTTCCATTACATTGGCAATATCCGAATGCTTGCTTAATAAATAATGCTTCAAATTACTGGAGTGCTTGCAGCTTTTTCCTTTAGATGAATATGAGCAATGCTTACAAGAGCTCACACAATCAATGTTAAGTTATAACGATAAAATGTTTCCATACGGCGCTTTGACCACCCCCTGAATAACAGTCTCCATTCCATTTCATTTTCCTTTTTGGCGACAGTCCATCACTGCTGATAATGTTTGAATCGTCATTGTCGTTCTTCTTGTAATCCAAAAATCGACGTCATTAGAGGTCACAATGAGATAATATCATCAAATTTCAAATTTTAATAAACTAAAACTATTTTCTTCAGATAAATTAATTATTTTATTGT
>JAQGBA010001907.1:0-11438 GCA_034698125.1 Prionchulus punctatus | reverse complement strand
TAACTTCTAGACTCCTAACTCGTAACTTTTAGGACTAGTAACTTGTAACTTGTAGACTTTCTGGTGAAACCGGGCCCAGGTAGATCGGATAGAAACTGTGGTTTCGCGCGGATGTGGGGGGGGGGGGGGGTGTTTTTTTATCAAACTTAAAAAATTATGTATTGATGTTGCAAAGAATATTGCAAGAAGCAGCCGCTAAGGCGATCTATACACCTAAACAAAGCAGGCGTAGCTCCGCCCGCGTTAGGTGGCACGTGACCAAGTGACCCTAAGTATCATTTATTTTTTGAAAAAATTTTTCCCCATGTTACGCGCGAACCTGGCGTTAAACCCACTTTAAAGAATAACTGAATCGAGGTTTGCACTTTTTTAGCGAACTAAAAACAAATTTCTCGAAAATTATAGCAAATCTTCGAATTTTGATGAAAATTTAGAATAATATTGCAAAAATAAGCAAACGGATACTCAAATCTTGCATTTGGAAACTATTTAGCGCTTGTTCTAGTGTTTCCTGTCTTCAAGCGTTCTCAAGCTAGTTCATTTTCATTGTACTTGCACCTTGAACGAGATGTCACTTTTCACCGCAAACTAAATTCAGACTGCTTGAAAGATTACCTTGTTCGGATTCGACCCATATATTTAAAAAATTAATTCGTGTAACTACGAAAGACATGGATTTATCTGAGATCTATACAGTTTTCAAACATCCAAATGTTTTTCTCACAATCGAAGAAATTGATATTTGTCTTGGCGACATGGGTGACACTATGGAATGGTCTGCATTGCAAATCAACTCGTCGATACTATCGATCATTTTAAAAACGTGAAATTTATCAATATTCATTGTTGCACATTCTCAGTGAAAAGTTTAATTGCGATTAGCCAACTTCGTTTAAATTGGGGGGTCAGGAAGTTTGGTTTACTGGTGAACAACTTCGACGATGACTTGGTGCAATTTTTTGTTAATTTGAGCAAATTCCGGCATTTTAAATCCCTAGACTTTCGAAAATATAATTTCACAGACAGTATTTTGAATAATTTACCGCTTCATTTGTTTTGTCATATTGAAAGACTTTTGACTGATGAAAAATATGATTTGTCGCTGAAGTTGCAATGTGCCAATGAACTGAAAAATCTTAAATTTTCGAAACCGTCGAATCTTGTCCGTTTGATATCGCAAAATATGTTCATAAATGTCGACGAATTAAATTTATCCTCGGCAGATTTTCATTCACAACCGAATTGTGACGATAGTCATTTCCAACTCTTACTTTTAATTACATTTCTCAATCCGATTTCACATTTCTATCAACAATTTCTCAAATCCAAAACATATTTCATCATTCATTTACATTCATTCAACTTTCTATACTTTTTCTATACACATTCCATACAACTTTTACGATCTTTCCAATCTTTTTCAATTTCTCAAACTATTACAACAAATCCCACACTCTCCTCGCACTGCTTTACAACTAAGCTGACGAGAAAGTTAGACAGTGCGCGGTTGGAGGCACTCGTAGGTCGGTCGCTCGTATGGTTTGTTCGTTCGTTGTTGGTTTGGCTCTTTCGTGTACAATAAACTATCTTATCGCCAACTCTCCATCGCACAGTACCCAGCACTCCAACAAACAGTGACATACACCACCGTCACAGAAAGATGTGTTGTATGCTTTAATACCTAAGTTGCAACAATTACAAACTCGCGAAATGTTGAGAAGCAATGTAGAATTCGCATTTAAAATCCAAATAGATAATATATGAAAGTTAGTTTCACTTTAGTTCGACAAGTTCTTGGAACTCAGCATTACTTTTTTGACACTTGCATTGTTTCTACTTGTGTTGTTTAAGTCGGAGACCCATGAGGATTCTTCTTCATCAAGTTGAAATAAAAATTCGTGCAAATAATGTGGGGCATTCATTCTGCAAGCTGAAAATCACAATAATGTAAAATTGAATTTTACAATCGGGGCAAAAACCCTTATACACATGCTTTGACTGAATTTGAACTATTTTATCTTTCAAAGGTGCATGTTAATAAAATGTTTGGATACGAAACTGGACTGATCCATTTTTGCAAATCCAGTAGAAAATTTTGTTCGCAAAGAAACATTTGGTTTGTGCATACTGCAAAATCGCCTTCATAAAATCTCTCTCTTTTAAATTCACATGTTTTGAAGAACATAGTTTTCAAGAAATGACAACATCGAAATAAATCCTAAAACTCTTGTGTTCGGGTGTTGCTGATATAAGGTGGCAAGTAGGTTTATCTGTGGCACTGTAGTTTCTATGATTGTAGTCTAGCTAGCTAGGAACACGATATAGTTTCTTCAGTCATCTTGTAAAATTAAAGTACATTTTTGGATGTTTTAAATGTACAACCTACTAATATGCCCCAGTTTTGATGACATTTTTACTTCATCATCATCCGCACGAAAAAATACAAGCACAGAATCACATTTAGCTTCACGTGCTAAAATCTCTAGCATTCGCAAACCCTATTTTTTCCTTTGATGTCGCTGCACTCTTACATTGATCTTAGTTTTGGGAGGACATTTGCTCCAGCAGCAAAAGTGGTAATCAGCACAGCACAGGTCTTCGAAGTCTTGCATTCGGCGTCGTAGTTTGCGGCTTGGACCGACAAAGTTAAAGCGAGGACCAAAATGACGATCGAGAATTTCATTTCCGTAACAGCGTTACAAACAAGCGTTTTCATTGGCTGCGCTTTAACTCGCAAATCAGAACTGGGTTTCTTCGATATTTTAAAGCTTTACGGGAAAGTTTTCCACTGAAAAACGCAATAATTTTATTTGCAATCTTCCCATATCAATTAAGCACGTTTTCGTTTTGAAAAATAGTGGGCGACTTTTATAAAAATTTGTAAAAGTAACAGGCAACTATGGTATACCGTAGAACAAGTAGTAAAATCTTTTTTCATCTTGTTCCTGGCTTTTATACCTGCAAGGTGCATTATGTGTTCGCTTAGCTTGCAGTTCCTGTCTTTTACGTTAGTAAGGCACTGTATCCGTTGGGAGAAACCATTTCACAATTTCAGGCAACCGTAAATGCCCGTTTTACAATTTATAAAATAAATCGGCACTATACTAGTAAAACTTCTTCATCAATAGTTATTCCACAGCTTATTCATTTTGTTGAATCTTGAGTATTCAGCCATATCCACAAAGTTCATTTAAAATGTCTATTCATCAAATTCCATTCCTTTCGTTTTTAAAATTTTAGTTAAATATTAACCAACTGTTACCATTTTTAAAACCACTCGCCTTCATCTGCTTCAAAAAAACATCGTACAATTTTCGATTCCAATATCTTTGCAATGGATACGGCTGGCGTAGCATTCTCTGTATTTTATTCATGTTTGTTGAACGTTCTGCGTGCAAGGTATGTGTCGACTCTAGCAACCTCAAATTTCACTGGTTATGCATCCCCTGCACCGGGATGCTTCTGTCGCTTTCTATTTTTAACTTGCGATTTTTACACAAAGCTCGTCTTATAATATGTGTAGGATCCCCCATTTACTGCGATGAAAAATGGCACGATCGTACGAAACGCCTGCGAAATAAAGTGGGCGGGTACAGCAATTTTTTGCAATGGCGCATGCAGCGATTTTGGAAAAGCTTGGCAAAAAGTCGACCATGATATTTGCGGCGATGGCAAGTGCTGTTGGTCCGGTCATAAGGAACTTTGCGCAAATACGTTGAATTGCGATCCTCATTTCAAAGCATGATCATACAATAAACTTTAAATTAGCATTGGGATTATTCGACAATAATTTGCCTAGGTTCTATTCGCACTGACAATAGCCAATTTTTTATCTTTAATGACAAGACACGAAACAATCTATAGTTCTTCATCAATTTCATAGCTTATTTACTTTACTGAATCTTTAGGATTCTACATCCATCAGTTTAAAAGGGTGCACATCGAATAGTTTATTCATACAAATTTAAAATACTCTTACCATTGTGCATCGAGGATAGCATATTTTGAAACAGTTGAACTGAAATTAGCATGATTTAAATACAACTGAAAATCTAGGAGAAATTGTGAAAAACAAGGTTGAATCTCATGCGCAAGGAAGAAGGCAGAGGGTGCTATTCCCATGACACTCTGCTCACAAATTTGAAAATTGTGCTATCTGAATTGGAATTCGATGAAGAACGGTTTCAAACTATGCTATGCTCGATGCCCGATCGGGAAGCAGGTTTGAGATGCAGCAGGTGGTCACGCTGTTTATTGAAAAGTTGGTTTTTTTGTCACTTTTTGTTTGCATTTTTCTGAGTCGTTTTCGTTTTTTGTCCATAAAAGGACTTCTACTTTTGCTATTTTCATGAAACACCATTCACCATTGAAGGCAAAATTGAATTCTGAAAGTATGTTTCCTAGGGGGGGGGGGTGTATTTATAAGACACCCTGTACATCTATAGTTTGCCAAGGCATTCAACAGTTAGCACTGTAGGAGCGACAAACTTACACCGGGCGATGATTACGTTGATCAGAAGAACAAAATTTAAACCTGATTAATAATATGGCGGCGAATGTTTCAACAAGTCAGTTACAATTAAAGAATGAATGAAGCCGACAGAGTGTCAAAGTTAAACTTGCCACGAATCCAACAAAATTCGCAACATCCAACTGATTGCCAAGTCATCTTCGTGCTGGTTTTGCAAAGCTGTTATTTCCAGAAACGAATCGAAACGCCACGCTCCACGTCACATCGAAGAGACAACTGGTATCGAAGATATTGACACTTGTTTAATTTGCAAGCCGAAATTAAGTCACTTCAGTAACCGAGTTTCTTTATATCATCACACGACGTATGTATGTTCACAAAATGAAGCCATGTTTACGCGGCGTTCACTTACTTACTATGTTCCTGTAAGAGGTCAGTTACCTTTTTGTCAGGACACTGTGGCTTACTGTGCAGTACCGTAACCGCACCAGTGACGGTCCAAGTAATCCACTTGTTCCAGATAAAGGGACGCTTGGACAAGATCCAACCCCAACTATGCAGCACTATAGTTGACAAGTTGGAATACAGGCCAACTGTTTACTCGACGAAATGGACTGGTCTATATCAGATTCCGAGCACGAACTATAGTTACACCAGCCACACAAAAAATGACGTGAAACAACGTCGACCTTCGTTTTATTTCGACAATAAACAGCCTCTTAACCTTGCCAAAACTCTGGACGTATATAAGAAATTAAACATGACCTATTTACATAAAATTGCTCTGAAGTAGGTACAACAAAATTAACGCGAATAATGAACGTGAAACTCAAATACGAATACGAATACAAAGAAAAAGAACAAAACTCATTAAGGGATCATCGCCCTCTTACATTCCGATTCCAGTCTAGATTAATGGTCACAATTTTAAATGCCTGATAATTTTAAAATTTGCAGAAGATATTACTAAGCCTGATTGCGCATGCTCACGTCTTGAGTCCTCGCTTTTGTGATTGCCACGACCCATATATGTGACCAATGCCACGGTTTATTGCACAGCATCTTGGATTATCCAGAACTAACAGTGGTCTGAAACCCTGCGAAAGAAAGTGGGTCGGTAGAGCTAGCCTCTGCCTCAGCAAATGCTCCCACTTTGGAAAAGATTGGAAAGGAATCGACCAGACAAATGCGGTGACAGTATATTTTGTTGGAGCGGCCATAAGACGATTTCCCGATATAAGCTTAATTGTGATCCGCGTTTCGCAAGTGGCGAGACTCACTACTTGCATGGTTAACATATCAGCGAATATATGTCTTCATGTACATTAGAAAAGAAATAAAATATTTGCTAAATGTTAGGCCATAAGATCACACACAATTAATCGCAAGCTTTCTGTTCGACAGATCCCTTTTTCGGGCGAATGCATTTTTAACAGGTTTGAACATGTTCGTAGGGAGGTAGTTTGTAGTGGTTTGCAACTGATTCATATTAGTCAATCAATCAATTGATCATGGTAGACCTACCACAAACATTGCTGGTGTCATTTTACTATCATGTTGTTCTCGTGGTTGCAATTTGTTTGTTGGGTCAAATTTTCGAATGACGTAATATTAACGTCATTTCGATGTTGCATGTTATCTTATTACCACAAAATTGTTGATCTTTCTTAAGTTTGGAAGGTAAAAAAAACATTTGTTTGCACACCTGGTGTTTTTCAATAGCTTAAAAACAATATGTTCTTTGAAAAACGTTGCCATAAACCGCCCATCGCTTGCGCGCTATAATAGCATGACTAACATGCAGTGCGTCTTACTTTGCATGACAAAAACATTTTCTACTTTTGCTGTCAACATCTTCTTCAACTTCCACATATATCTTACCAGACGATAACTTTTCCGTGTGTCTAGCAGGTTGACAAGCTGACAGCATGTCTTCTTCAGGCTATCCAAGCGTTTTCGATTGTTCAGATCGAGACAATGCAACATTGAAAAATGAGTCTGCTCTAATTTATGAAAATGCTGCTTCTTTATTTTGGATAATGGCCATCGGTGGAATTGTAGGTTTTACCAACAACGTTTTATTGCTCATCACATTCTATCGTCTGAATTGGTTCAGGGAGAAGAAGATGATTTTGTTCTGGAATTTGGCCATCGTCGATTCCCTCACGTGTTTTGTTGTTTTCATTGAGTATTCTTTCTATATTTTCAAAGTAGCCTCGCAAAAGCCTGACATACAAAATCAATTGGCGTGCGTCAGAAAATTGATTACAATGTTCATGTTTTCGACGACTTCCGTCACATTCGCAATGTTCATCGCAATCGACCGATTGGTGTCGAAGATGTGGCCGGTCGAATGGGAGAAGTATGAGAAGAAATTCAGGTGGGCCGCGGTCTTTTGCAGTTGGTCATGGGGTGTGGGTCACGACCTTGGGTTCTTATTTTCTACTCCCAAAGAAATGTGCGTTATGGCATGCTTCAGCAGCGGCAGTTATCCGCGTAATGCTTGGAACATAGTTACCGCTGTCGTCTTCAATACCATGACCGGCATCGTAATCGTGATTTATCTTGTTTTGCCGTGCATCGTTTCGTTAAGATATCACTATATAAATATGCGTATACGAAGAGAGACAGAGAGAGAGAGAGCGAGTAGTAGCTTAACGGGAATAGAAGATTGGCAAAGAGATCAACAAGCATTGATTAAAAGGTTGCGATTCATGTCAGCCATATATCTTGGTTGCTATTTGATCAGCAGCGCTCCCGCCAATGCAGTTTGCGACGGAATTTTGTTATTCTTCCCGCCTGACAAAATACCAATGGTGTTTGATTATCTTTGCGATGTATCCATTGTTGTTTATTCCGTGATTCCATTGTATATTTGGATGTTAGATGCCGTGTTCAGGCAAGAACTACGGTCCATCTTTCTAAAAACTGTTACGCTGTTGTAAATCAAACAGATGCGATTCATATGTATTCCATGTATTAATGTATTGTCGGTGAAATGTACCATAAAGGAGGAGTATAAATTTTGTAAGGGTATTACCTCAAATAGGTGAGCTCTAAAGTACTAGTACCACGAGCTAGATTTCACTTTAGAACGAAAAAATACAATTTTGCAATATTGAAATGCAATATTGTAACAGGACGATACATTTCCTGTTTAAAACTACATCTGCAAACAATGCAACTAATTGAAAAAGACAGCGAGGTAATTTATCAAAGTTAATGATTAATTGTTGGGTTCAAAGGTTGGGCAAATATCGTATGACGTTCAAGAGCAGACTAAATCGAAAATGAAAATTGAGTAAAAACACTCTAGACTGTACCTTCGGCCTACTTTGCACTCATCCATAGAGGAGGGAAACAACCAATACTTTAGGAAGAACAACTTCATCGACGTGCTTGCCGAATATCATCGTTCGATTAAGCGACAGTGTGCTCAAATAGTTCGCATAACAAAACTGAACTATCGTCGATACTTGAGATCTGAAATGAAGCTATAAAATAAATAAAAATACAAAATAATTGATGTTACCTTATGTCGTTGGTCCACTTAAACATTTTACGAGGATAATACTCTTTCACAATTATGCTAACGGTTGAAGCAAAAGAAAGTTGTTCTTACCTTTCGAACTTGACTGTCGCAATAGTTTCAGCGGCTTCATTACGTTCAACAGTCAAATGAGGCATAATTTTGTTGATTTCTTCAACGAGAAAACGGTTGATACACATTGTTCTAGTTGATTGGATTTAATTGCAGTTGGATTACCGAGTTCTTGAGCAGACTATCTAAGGTTATCTTTTCAGTATTTTCAGGAATTATGCTTTTTTATCTCTAGGCGCTTGACTTTCAAGTTAGAGATAAAACTAAAACAATGGCTATGCGAAAGCCGAACATGTAGAGGGCTACCTAATATCGACATCTGCATAAAATACAACGACAAACTATCGTTATTTTTTGTTTTCCAACAGCAGGAACTTACTTTTTTGCGGCCATTGTGTTTCAAACTAAGTGCACGCCTAATATAAGCATTCGGAAGAAAACTCACCGCAACAATTAAAATCTAAACATTTGTAAATCGCAACGTCCGCATGTTGCAGCATGTGTTCTCGTCTGAATTGGTCGACTACATTTACAACCTGATCAACGCACAAGTCGCAGCGAGATTTTTGTTTTTCAATGAACTGAAAAGTGCGAACAGTCAATGTGGGACATTTTCCTCATAGATTCTTCATCGACTATTTTACAACCAGGTCCTTGCGACACAAGTACTCGTGAAGTTGTTTTTTTTATGCTATTTGTACACGTGTGACAACTGGCAAACGACGCATTGAAACTGCTTGCGGTTGAGATGAATCCGTTTGTGATTGTATAATGTCGATGAACGAACTGAATCTAATTTTACAAACCAGACAAGCGAACGGCTTGCCCCCCCCCCCCCCCGTGTGAGAATTGTCGTGTTCCTCCAATTCTCTTTACTACTAAACGCTCGTGGACATCGTCGACAAGCGCGCGTGCGCGCACTACAGTTGCTCGATAGTTTCATTTTTGAACTAGTAAAGCGGACTGCTAGATTTGCGCATAGCCAGCTCGTCCTGCTAGAACTATAGTAAATATAGTATATAGTAAATCAATAAAAATGTGATCCGGCCTCTCCCTA
The DNA here is from genome assembly GCA_034698125.1 of Prionchulus punctatus. Taxonomy (NCBI): domain Eukaryota; kingdom Metazoa; phylum Nematoda; class Enoplea; order Mononchida; family Mononchidae; genus Prionchulus; species Prionchulus punctatus. The sequence continues at coordinate 2,309 of JAQGBA010001907.1, read as the reverse complement.
TTCGTAGTTGAACAAGTGTTTCGTTGTCGGATTCCAACTTTGGCTTAGGCTTAGGCTTAGGCTTAGGTTTAGGAATAGGCTTAGCCAAGAGAAATTTCAAAAGGCTAAAGGCTTATGCTTAGGTTTAGGCTTATAGGCTTAGGCTTAGAGTTAGGATTAAGCTTAGCCAAGAGAAATTTCAAAAGGTTAAAGGCTTAGGCTTAGGTTTAGGTTTAGGCTTAGGTGAAACAGCCGGATCACATTTTTGTTGATATAGTTAAAGCACTACACCGGATAAAGCTGTAACCGTATTAAGGGCAAAAACTGGAGCAGGACGAGCTCTGCCTATGCGCGAGTGACAGCTAGGGCAGAAAATTAATTTACGACGCAGTAAATGTTTTTTTTCCATCCGCCTGTTAGCTGTTAGATGCCGCCTTAGGTTAGAAAAAATATGGATGTGCCAAAGTTGTCCTTAAGTACACGCGAATGCGCTTACATAGAAAGTAATTGCTAAATTGAATGATGTTTTTTATCAGGATGTATGGGTTCACACGAGCACAATCGGAAAGATGCAGTGTTTTATTTTTGAAACAGATAAACAGTGAAATCGATTTAGACATCGTTGAAAAGAATTATCAAAGAAATATCAAAGAAATATCAAAGAAAGACGATGCCGTTGAAATGTTGAAAAACGATCAATCTTAGTCCAGAGCCTGTTGTGTCAAATGAATTCTTGGTTGGAGCAAGCTTGTTCTTCGACTGCAGCACTTGCAGTGCTACATTTGCTGATTATAACAGTAGCAACGAAGAGCATGCTATGCGTCACCTTGACGAATGAAAAAAATTCAGATGTTAACATTAAGATTGATTCAGGTAGATGTTATCAAACCGAAATCATTAACATAAATATTTGAATAAGGAATGTAAATGTCTCTTCATTGTACAAAGAGTAAATATATTGAGTTACACATGCAAACAAACCATCTTATTTTTTGTCTGCGTTATTTTAGCTATTTTAGATAATGGCAATAACATTTATGCAGCAATTTTGAAGACAATGGTCGTTAAGACATGGAAACAGCTGTTGGCCAATGTTTTAAATCAAAATTCCGCTCTTTTGGCAAACTAAAGATGAACTTATTGTTTTTAATGGCAAGTTTGTTTGTTATTAAAAAGATTTAATTTCTCATGTGGTTAATACAAAAACACAATTAAAACCGGTTTTAGAACTTATGCACAAATTGATTGCTAAAAAATCAGCTTCGTGCTCGTTTTGCAAAGCTGTTGTTTTAACGAAAGATCTGAAACGCCACGCTCTGCGCCACATTAAACAGCAAGGCAGAGCAAGAGCAGAGCGAACCTGATGATCTTTTTTGTACATGTTATTTTAGCAGGTAATTTTAAATAATGGTCACAAATTTTAAACAATTTAGAAGACACTGAACAGCTGATAGCCAATGCGTTAAATTTTTTTAAATAAATAATAATCGTTATCTCTCTTGCGGTATCAGCAATGTGATTTAATACTTGTTGAATAAAATGAGCTCATGAGCTTAGAGTAGACAGTTTGTTACAACTAGCGCTGAAAATGTCGGGTAACAAAGAAAAAATCTCAATTAAAACTAAATTAATGTTAAAAATCAGCTGTAATTTATTCTTTTCTAGATTTTTTTAGAATTCCAGATTACAAATCCATGCGCTTGTGTTATTTGGCGTTCGCTTTCGAGATAGCCACGTTCGGTACTGCCATGTTGAGGAACACTTTACCAATGGTCGTGGTTTGTGTGGTCGATTCGACAGAATCGACAAGCTCTGTAGATGCTGGCCAGTTTTCAGTGGTTTTAAATAATTCCATGTGCTCATCATCCAACAATGTTCAGCAAGAGTACCACGTAATATACTGTTATTTATCAGCAGGCGCAAGTTGCGGTATTCGCAAGCATATTTTGCATATTTGAATTGGGGGAGTTTCGAGCAAGGAATCTCTGTCGGACTCATCCTTCATCTGTCGGTGGACTAATCGCAACCGTACCGGCGGGTTGGATTGCCGACCGATACGACGCGAAACTTTAAGTGACCGTTAGAACCATAGTGCACGCTGTCGCGTCCTTCTTATCACCAATCACGGCTAACAGTGGCGGATATATTGCATTTGTTGGTTGTTCTGCGATTTATAATGGGATTGTTTGGAAGATTGTGAGACACTTTGGCAAACGGGTCACTTTGGCAAATGGGTATGTCACTTTGGCAAATGCAATAATTGGGGTCAGCGGGTAATTATTGAGACATTTTGGCAAACGAGTATGTCATTTTGGCAAACAAATGAGACA
>JAQGBA010001906.1:0-11441 GCA_034698125.1 Prionchulus punctatus | reverse complement strand
CTGTGTGGCTTTTTCCCTATAGCCGGTCAGGAGTGTAACATACTGTACGGACAGGAAGCTGACCAGGATATCTGTAATAATTATGCTGATTTATGGTCTATGTTAAATACTTGTTCCCTCTGGCTTCGGTCGCTGGACGGCAAACGTCGTCCATGAGGAACAACCGTGTGAACCATTGTCGTCGAGGTGGGGGTTTTGCAGTTATTTAGTTAAGTTAGTTAGTTTAGTTTTTTATTAACCAAAAACTCTGATTGGTTATGAAAACGTCTATCCACTTCCAAGGTTTTTAACAAGAACATTCCAAAAAATATAGAATAATGACGAAAGAGCAAGAGAATTGAACAAGGTTCTAGTTTTTAGAGTCAATTTGCATAAAAAGTTAAGCAAAAATTCGAAAAACATGTAACTATTGCATAAATATATTCGCATTCGCGAACCTCAATCCGAATTGTTGCATAATATATTAAAGCATGAACTTTATGAGCTATCGCAAAATTCAACATCATTACACATCTGGTACGCTTTGGGGTCCGTTTTTTTCCCTGGGGTGCCACCTCCGACCACAGTGAACAGATAGTCTTGCCTTCGTCCTCTCTCCATCTCTCATGATCCTTCCTGACAGGCTTAACAGGGCTCAAGCTTGTTCCTATGGTGAGTGACCTTACCCATTTGGGCCTGGGGTTTAAGGTCCCGGGACTCTGGCTGGTACCATGCGCGGAACTAAGCTTCTAACCGAACCCAGCCAGCCCACTCCCCAAGGGGACACTTTTGATTGGATGGGAATTTTGAAGTTGAGGATTGAAACCATGGATTCGGAAAGTTTGCAAAAGTTGGCAACAGAATTTTGGACATTGATAAAAACGCCGAATCCACTTTGATTTGTATCAACTCGATGCATCGTCCCACTTCTTTGCGATAATCGGCGAATGCTCTTTCGTTTGATGTCATATAGCTGTGTAACGTGAGGGTCGTCTCGCCAGGCAACTCAATGGTAACACAAATCCTCGATAAAGGCAATTTTTTATTAATATCCAAAATAATAATATTTACAAGAGAACTGTTCTCTACATTATGGTATAATAATAAATACAATGAACACTAAAGAATAAATATATAACAAGGAATGTATAAATGAAGAGAAAGGGAAAAATTGGTCTCTATTTATAGTGTTTTGAGAATTTATGAGTGGGCGTGAGTGGGCGTTGCGTGGGCGTAAAATGAGTCATCAAACTTCCTATGAAAGTATGTGATAAAAAAGAGTAAAAAAAGGTTTTTATGGCATTATGATTCATGCTTTCCTAACTGATGATTCATCATTCAGTTCTATTTTTAGAAGCATGTGTGGGCGTTAGAAAGATCAGGTGAGATTGCGTGGGTGTAGATGATTCATACTTGCGATAGTGATGATCATAGTTACAAAATAAAGATACATAAATATGTAAATACAGATACAAATACGAATACGAATATGAGTGAGATAGTATAAACATGTAAAACAAAGTTTACAAAAGTGTCCGTGTTACAGCTGGATAACAAGGCTGCTTGCGCCTCGACCCCGCTAACTGCCGATGCAGCTCTTCGCCCGTTCTGATTCGGTTTTCAGTAATGGCTCGTTGACTCCCGGTGATGTCATTGACTTTCTGTGCAATCAGCGAAGTAAGATAATAACTTTGCTCAGCAGATTGTTGAAATCACTGTTAGAATTCGGTTCGTAACGTTGTTAGCAGATCCTCATTTTTCCGATTCTGCCTCTTTACTTCTGTATCCATTGCCGTGCACCTCGTCGTCCATACGTCGATACCTTCGATGGTCATACATCAGACGCCACTGTACCCATCGTCAACTGGAATCTGAGTGAATTGTTGTCGTCGTCTGTGTGGGCTTTCTCATTTCTCGCCATTTGCATCCTTAGTACTTCGCACTCGGATTTCAGTGCTCGATTTTCCGATTTCCACTCTTCCATTTCAGATTCTTTCTCGCGTTGTAGCTGGTTCAATTTCGACTTTTGACAGAAGTCTTCAGAACGTAGTTCGTTTGTCGCCGGTGAAGCATACGGACTTGCTCGGCCAGTTGACTAACTTGGTTTAACACCATGTCACCAACTTCCCCGGATACTCCCGAACCATTTGCAACTGGTCGGTCGACCCTGTAATCGGCGATTTGTTTTTGTCGCTCCTCGTTTCTTTCATTTGTCTCGCAATATCGTCGAGCGTTCATTCATTTGTCGTTTCACCTGGTCCTCAATTTCATTGCAGCCGACTGAATCTCTCGTTGGACCTGGCGTCCTTTATCTTCGACTGTCTGCTGCATTTGCGAAGCGATTTGTTCTACTTGATGCTGCGATTTCGATGCAAACTGCGATACTCTGTCTTCGTGAAACATAAATTATTCTAGCAGCACCCGATCCAACCACACCAATCCTTCATTGATTAACCATTCGATTCGTGAAATCATATTGTGCACCGCCATGCCGATTTTGTTTTTGTACTCTTTGGTTACTTTGGTGCACGTCTCTGTCGTCGCCCTGCATTCGGCCAAAGCTTCTTGCCCATGCGAAGCACTTCCATCGAAATCGGTATTTCTCGAATTTGTGCAGCATGAAACTCTGGAGATCCCACATCCTTTGGCGAACCCCAAATTCGATGGTGTTTGACGGAATTATTTAAATTACGAATTCAGCAATTCGTCGAAAGTTCACGAAGACGATCCTACTTACTTTACGGCGATAGGCAAATATTTTTGGCCAGGCGACACGCTCGAAATCGAATCTGCATTTTGCAGAACATATCGAAATTGACCGAAGATAGACCGAAAATCTGGCGAACGATGTCCATTCGAGAAGCTTTCGATTTATTAAAACCGGTTTAAAAAAAGGATTGGGTAAGAAAATGGTCGTTTACTTGCAAATTTAGCACGTTTATCAGCGATTTTCGCAATCTTTTCTAAACTGGGAGCTAAGTTATTCAAACCTTTATTATCCATTTCCCTTCTTTTCCCTTTTCAATTTCACTTCAGTTTCCCTTTCCCTTTCCTCGCAAGTTAAGCAAGCTATAAGCCATTTTCTTCATCTTTTCTGTCACCTAAAGGGGTTACCATATTCTTGAAAGTGTTTTATCCACTTTGCTTATGCACTTTTTTACTTTTAGCAATTTGATAATCGAAAGTCGAAATATTTTATCAATGTTTCTATATTCGCGAAACATATCATCACCGATTTGGGTAAGCAATCGCAGATAATTGGTGGTTTTTTTCCAAAGATCGTCCCTTGCCGAGATTTGGATGTGCAATTCCAGCGTTTGCCACCGAAATCACTGGTGGTTATTATTTCGAACAGAAACATTGCAATAGACGTCCAAAGCTCATCGGCTTCTTTCCAGATGTTCCTTGAAAATTTGATTCATCGCGCCATTTGCTTGTTTTTGACTGTTTCAAATTCATTTTTCTGTTTTGTTTGAATGTAAAAATGATGAAGAAATATTAAAAACAGTTTTTCCAATATCAATCAGTGGCAATGAAAACTGTCTCACAAAAAAGATGCTTTGATTTAGAATCTTTCTTTGGCACAGTTATTTTCCAAACAGAAAAAAACAAAGAAAACAGTCGATTTGAATAAATAAAATCAGAAGAAAACTATGTGGACCTCCAACCAACATGAGGATACTGGCCTAACGGGCAACATTGATGCTACATCCAGAGTGACTTGAATTACCATATTTTCTCATAATTCCTCCCTCCCTCAATAGTTACGCCCCAAAAATAACCCCCGGGTCGGATTCATTCTAATTAAAATAACCCCCCCCCCCAGCCCATCTATTTGATTTTACCTCTATAGAATATGAAAAAATTTGGCTGACACTTTCTGGATGCGTCAAATATTTGATGAAAATGATTGAAGAAATGTGAAAAAATTACGAAAGTCACGTTGTTTTTCATGCATAATACAGTCAAACTAGGATAAGATGGACGCCATGGGACCATTGCCAATCGTGCATGCATCTTATCCGCGTGTCTGTCTTAAGTGAGGTATGCTTTAATTCACATAAATCATGAATTAGCTTTACTGTATTGATTATGTACAGTATGTGTATCAATTTTACTACACTTAATCATTATTTCACATCACTTCTGAATAAGATAATCCGAGAAACCTTCTGCATCTTTTATAATCTTAAGCTTTGTTTCGAACGAAATTGAAGTTTTTTTTGACATTTTATAAGCAAACAAATAAAACCATTGGAAAACAGTTAATGACTAAGATACTTCTGAAGAAAATTGTGTGTTTTCTTGCATTAAAAGCTGTTTGAGAAATTTACCTACTAAGTCTATCTTAGACGACTAGCCGTCCATCTTAACCGAGTTTTATTTCACAGAAAACAACACAGAAACATCTATAAGCGTCCATCTTACATAGTAAGCGAGTCTCTCTTAACCGAACTGAATACTGTGTGCTAGTATATGTCTTTGGCACAGACCAGTCACATTCGTCTGTCTTAACCGAGTGTCCATGTTATCCAAGGCCGTCTTATCTGAGTTCGACTGTATTATGCGGTAATGCTTTCTCTTTGATATCACTTTGAAAAACACTTTTGATTGGTAAAATGTTTCATGCAATATTATTATTCGCAACATCACACCATAAATTTTTATGTGTCAAAAACAAATAACCTCTCCAACCCCACAAAGATAACTCTCTCCCCTCGTGAATAACCCTCCCCTCAGACTAGACCTATCTGAAATAAAGTGAACATTTACGATATCAAAATTTCACTTATAATTCCAATAACAATAAGAGCAAAAAAACATATTTATGAAACCATTAACTGTTCCTTAACAGGCGCAAGTTACAGGCGATGATGTGTGTACTGGGTTTAGTAATTTGATGACCAATGTTCCGCCAGTTGGAGACCAGGGTTTTACTTTTAGACAATCCCGATTTTCGTTCAGCTTCCTGCAACAAAATTTAATTGTCTCCGAAGTACCACCTCTGACCCCGTTCCAGCAGAAGCCAGGTGCTTGTGAACCAGGTCTGTCGGGCACCCATCTCAATCTTTCCCCGTTTGACATAGAGTTCCATCTAAATTGACGTCGTCTGGCGGTTTCAGACATCTTTTGTATGATTGGCCGAAGTCGCTTTTCGACACTCAGCTTGCCGCTACATCCAGCGCAGCAGCATGTTTTAGCGAATCCACTGTCTCCAGCAAATTCCAGGTTTTCTTCAGGGCACCTTTCACAGTAATCTTCTGCAAACAAAATTTAAAAAACCATTTAAATAAAAGTGTTATGCAAACATACAAAACAAAAATCGCGTTAACTCCTTGCAGCCATTTTTCAGCATTAACCGCTGCCATAGCTATTAAAATACAAATAGTTGATACCATTTTTGATTCAATCATTGCTGAATTAGTAGGGCTAAATAATTCAGACTTTTACAAATGTCATGCATTGAAAGAAAATCCGAAAGTATTTTTATATAGTTTTATATTGTGCACAATATGACTATTGTTGTTTTTGTTGTTTTTGTTGGTGTTGTTTTGTGTTGGTTTTTTGCTGCAAATTTCCATGAAGCTCATTGTATTCAATGTTTTTATTATAATTTTTTTCTATTCCTGAGGTAAAAATTATTAGAAATTATCAGAATTTTCAATGTATTAATATCAACAAAATATAATCAAAAAAGTTTATTTCATTTATATAAATTCCATTTTGTGAACAATAACATTTCCAAACTAATTGTTTATGAGGAAAAAAAGATGAAATATTCAAAAGCCGGGGTTATTTTGTGTCGAATGAGTCTGCTGATGCAGGAATATTTTCATGAAGGGGGGAGGGTGGCATTTTTGAGGGAGGGGGGGGGGCAACTTTTATCAAACTTTAAAACTTAAGCATTGACGTTGCACCTACTAATGTTGCATGAAACTTTAGCAAATTAAAAGTGTTTTTCAAAGTGAAATTCAAAGAAAAAACATTACTCGCGAAAAACAACACGGCTTTCGAAATTTCTTCACATTTCTTCAATCATCTTCGTCAATATCTGACGCTACCAAAAAAGTATCAGCCAAAAACTGGCATATTTTTCGACCTTGTAGCGGTAAATTCAAATTGAGCCAGTGTATTTTTAGGTGGGAGGGGGGTTGATTTTATTTCGAATGAGCCGAACTGGGGGCTATTATCGAGGGGGCGTTATATTTCTAATTGGGTGATATTTATGACAAAATAAGTGACAATAGTTGAAACGTATTTTCGAAAATTGAGACTCTTCGACTTTACCGCATTTTCAATCTCAAAAACGTCTTATTGCGCAATTAGCTCGTTCTCCCGGAGCGCACTTTACGCGATTCGAAACTAATTTCGTGTCAACTATCGAAATCTATGATGGAATTTCAGGACTTTTACGCCGACGCGCCGAAGAATTCCGTCCTTTTCAATACGGAAACGCCAATTTTACGTCAATTGTTCGCGACGTTCGACGATACGATTTTCGCCTATACGCCGAAAGGATTAAAAGCCGCCGTCGGATTTCGCTTGGATTCGTCGAAATCCGACGCAATTTACACGCATTCGTCAGTAGGTTTATATAATCTTGCTCGATTTCGTCGAAATCGACCGAAATTTTGTTTCGTTACGAGATTTCCGGTCGATATTCGGTTTTAAACGATTTTTCTACGGAAAATTAATTGTTGTTTTTTTCAGACGCTTTTTCTGACTTGCCGACCGTTCACGCCCGTTTTACATTTGGAATTGAATCGAAGCGGGTCTCGGTTGGCGCTGGTTTGCGCAAATTCTTGTTACGTTGTTCAAATCCCGTTGATCTTCTGGAATTTACGAAACGCCCGCGAAAAATTGGAATCGGAATACATTTGCAGGTTTGTTGCGACATTTTGCCCGAAACGATCGTTAGTCAGCGCGTTTTTCTGCTTTTTAGTTGCTCGAAATTGGACAGTTTCATTACGGAAGGCGACGATAAACGGCAATTTTTGCGCGTTCGTTGGCATCCAGGCTCGCCGACCGATAAACATTTGGTGACTCTTTGTACGGATAATGTGGTTAGGTAAGCAAAAAACTTGACTGGCTTTGAAACTTTATGGGCTAGTTCATGCAACTATAGTTTCATGAAACTATTGTTGATATTCATCTATAGTTGATGGGCGTATAAAGTTAATGAGAGTCTATAGTTTGGCTTCCACGGTTGATGGCTATAGTTAATGAACGGATACAGTCGATAGACGTCTCTATAGTTAATGCGCATCGATAATTAACTGACGTCTATAGTTGATGGACGTCTATAGTCGTTGGACGTCTATTGTAATTGATGAGCGTCTATAGTTAACTGGGCGTCTATAATTGCTGGGTTCCTACAGTTAAAGGGCTTCTATAGTTAACGAGCGCCTTTAGTTGTGGACGTCTATAGGTATGGTTGACTATAGTTGTTGTTGATCTTTTGCAGGATTTACAATGTCGATAGCGGAGAATCGTCCGTCCAAAGCATTATTTTATCGAACATCGATAGTTTCGCCGTTTTATCGCCGCGAGCTCAAAATTTGCGCTTTTCCATCGGCGAATCTGCAGGTAATTTGATTGTTTTTTGTCATTACCAGGCCAAAATTAGTTTCACGATGAGATTTTTTTATTGTTATTAGTATCTTTCGACTTCGGTCCGCCTGTCAAACTGCCGACGATATCCAAGGATAACTTTTATCCGATTTTCGTCTTGTACGGTAACGGCGACGTGTACACCGTTCTTACGGACGTCAGTCATTCGAGGTGATCATTTGAAACGGATTTGCACGATTATTTATCCGGGTTTTGTATCATTCGGGCAATTTTGTGATTCGCAGGCAGTTCGCTGTCAACGGACCTTTGACGATATCGCCTCCGGCCGAGGACAACTATGGCGTGGATTCGTGCGATATGCTAATTCTAACCTCTGGGAATGGCCCGCGAGCGGTTACTGTCCTCGCCATCGCGACCACCTACGGCAATATGTATCATTCTGTGATATTCCTGGACGACATAGTAAACCTTTCCAAAAAACAAATTTTCTCACCGGCTTCCTTCTGAATGGGGTAAATTTTTCATTCTACTCAGAGTACCGTAGCTGACGAGCAGGTAGGCGCGTCGTTCTCCCTACACGTTTACGAAAGCGTCGAGTTGGAATTCTCCCTGTCCACCGTCGATCTTGTGACCAAGGAAATAAAAGAGGATACGTACGAAACGCCGATCAGGCTCTACAAAGGTACTAGCCAGCGACATTTTTAGTAACTATAGTTCATTTTCAACTATAGTTTCAATAGAACTATCGTGCGGTTATTAACTAAAATTTCTTGCGAACTATGCGAAATTGTATTTTTGCACAGATAATTCAGTTCCACAACGATTTTTTTGCGCCCACGGCACCGGATTGCATTCGGTCTATTTAAAATGGATGCACGATTTGGAAAGGATTAACGAGGATATCTCGTCTACCGAACGTAACGCTTTATCCGCTTTGATCCGATTGAAAATTTTGTTATTTCTGTTGTTTCTTATAGACCGGTATTTCGGGTTCGATAGTCCGGCGATAGTCAACTATTGTATATGCACGTGCCCTCAGAAAGATGAGAAGTCAGTCGATATTTTTGCTCGTTTTGCTAACTTTCGCGATTGATTTACAAACGAGCCCGTTTTTAGAGCGTCGCCGATTTTGGGACTTGCCAACGTCGTTGGACGACTGAAGGAAAAGTTTCTAACGATTTTACTGAACGATTTTTCGCTGCAAAATATCGTTTTGAGGTAACGTTGCAGCAACTATAGTTCTTCAATAACTATAGTTCAACAGGGACTATTGTTTGATGTTTTAAGCGGAGGCGCTTTTGAATTCAACGTGGATTCGTCGTCGGCGTCGACGTCTCAGTTGAGAAAAGCGTCAGTAAAACGCGAATTTTTCATCGATCACGTCAAAAATACGTTGCAACGAAACGTTACTATGCCGCTGCTTAAGTAAACGGCCAGTGGAGAAAATTTGTTTGCAATCGTCTCATTCGGTCAAATTTTCGATTTCGTAGATCGCAGAATAAAAATCTATCCGAACTGGAAACCGCCGAATTGCTGCTGCGGTCGATCGAAGTATTTCGTTCGGAATACGTGAAGAAATTGGAAATCGCTCAACGTCTGTGCCTCGAAATGTAAGAAAATTAGGTTTTTGCTTGTTTGATTCGATGTCCAGCGGGATTTTTTGTTTTAAAACGAGGTTAAGTGTGTCGAAACTGGTTTCAGGTGCGACCAATTGGTGTCTATGCGTAAAAAACAAGAAAACGAAATTAAAATATTGTCGTTGAAAAGCGAACGATCCAAGCAACGACAGAACGCTATAGTTGAACGGTTGGATTCGTTGAAGGATATACAAAATTCCTTGTTGGCCAAGTAAGCGATCGACTATAATTGCAACAATAGCCGGCGGAACTATAGTTTGAATTCAGTGAGGAACTATAGTTGAATCGGTGAGCAAATATAGTTCAACTATAGTTTTGCATTTTTGACTTAGATTGGACTTCATCAATTCAGCTTTGAGCCACAAGTCGGGTCCGATGTCGACCGCCGAAGAAGAGATGCTGAAAGAAATGCGTTTGATCGAAGTTCGTGTGGAAATGATCAACGATAAATTGAAACGAGTACCAGTTTTCATCGTTAGCCAGTGACTTTTTTTGTTTATGATTGCACTTTTCGTGTTTTTTTTCCTTTACAGTTGGCTACGACGACGAAATCATACGAAAATTCATTGAAAAACGCCGCAAATCGAACGACAAACGTGGACGAACTGTCGATGACTGTTTTGCAAAAACGCCTCGAAGAACAGTATGACAGGACCCAAATTTTGTTTTATTTTGTATTTTTTGCTTGATTTTCAGAAGCCAACAAATCGAAACGCTGACTGGTCTAACGAAGAAAGTGCTCGAAATTTATGCTAATTAAATTGAAAATTATGAGGGCTATTGTTGTTTTTTAATTTGTGTATGTAAGTATATAATTTCCGAAAAGATGTAAAATAGATGCGTGTAAGAATAAAATTACGAGTTAAACGAGCAAAAAAACGAAACGTGACGTCACTGGCTGAAAAAAGTTCGTTGCAAAAATACAACCAATTTTTAGGTCGACAATAATTTTGTTTGAATTCGGCACTATTTTTGGTTTCTGACTACTAAAAATTAAAAAAAAACGTCTTAAGGCACAATTTGCTGGCTTTTATTAGATGTAGAACAAACTTTGCGTTATCTAATCTACTAAGCGTGGAATTTCAAGTTTTTCACGCCGATCTGCAAAGCAAGCGTTTTATAGCAAGTGGTAAAGTGACATTTTTTGTCATTGTTCGGTTTCGCATCTGCCGCGACACGTTGCGCAAAAATTTTCATAGTTTTATGTTAAAAATTTGGTTATGGAGTTGTTAACCATAGGTCCTATCGGCTACAAAGTTGGAAATAACGAAAAAGAAATAAGTGAAGCTCAATCGCGCGCTCTTTTAACGTAATGTCAGATAATACAGCTAATTTAATGAAGCGTGATTGGAATTTGTTTCTTTCGTGCTGAAAACATGCTTTTTTCTCTCGATTTTTGTCAAATTTCAGCAAAAATTTGTTTACTTTTTACTCAATCTGCATTGTTTGTTTACCTTTTGTTTTGATTGCCTCTTTCTTTATTTCGAAAAAACTGTACATTTTCTGTTGCTCTTAATACTACTATTATTAATATTATAATGAACTCTGGATAAGATGAACACCCAGGGGGATCAGTCAAATCATTCAACATCAAGATGTTCATCTTAAAGGTGGTGATAATTTTTTTTCATGGTAAGTGTTGCTGTATCAGCAGCATATAATATGTACAACTTAAATTACACAGAATGACAAAGTGTGGTATGTAATAATGCTATAACTTGTGTGACGACTTTTATTTTGCAGAATTGAAATTTGAAACATTCATAAAGCAGGCGACAAAAAATAATCAGTTAGTTTTTCTGTTTATGCTTTTGAAAGTTGCAAAAAGCAAACATTGTTTTCAAGTTTGCTTAAAATAGTTAATGAATCGTTCACACTTTCTTGAGCCACAAAATATTTTCTGTATTTAAATATTTAACCAGATTTCACTGTATTCTTTTGTATTTTGAATTCATTTTGCTTTTCAGCATAACACAACGGCTCTGGACTACAGGGTTGTGCAAAAGTTCCCATACATTTTGTAGTACAAATAAATGCTAGAATTTTTCAAAATAACGTGCTAAAAATTGTTTTTCCTAGCAAATTATGCTTTATTATTATCAAATAACATTAATGAAATAGGTTTAGGCTTAAGCTAAACGGCTCACAAAGGCACGATGCATGCTTCCTCTGGTCAGTGCTGGTCGACTTCAAAGAGTGCTGTTTACAGATGAAAAAATTTTTACTGTTGAGCGCCACCATAACCGCCAGAAC
>JAQGBA010001905.1:0-11456 GCA_034698125.1 Prionchulus punctatus | reverse complement strand
ATTTTATTGATTTCTGATCAATAATTAAAAAGTTATAGCATCTCAAACACGTCAAGTCACTTCTGAAACACCCTGTAGTTCTCTATATATATTTTATATTTGACAAACTGAAAAAAACTGACCTTTTTGTATCCTGTTGATTGGAAGCTTCTTCTTCCAAAAGTTTCTCGTCAATCGGATCGAGGCGCGTTGTCGCTGAAAATAGTATCATTTACAAGCAAAATTTCATGTTTGAATGCTCAGAACACGTTTCACGTTACTCGCATAATCTAAAGCGTAAGTGTCTGGATTTATGAGATCAATTTTGACGCCCAAATCGTTTTCGGTAAGCAATTCCCATTTGTAATTTTTCTCCAACGAGGTCGGTTTATAATTTATGAATCGATTGGGGTCGAATGGATAGGCCAAGAATTTCGGATCGAACGGTACGTCGGGCAAGTTATTATTGTATTTTATTCGACAAAGCAGATCGGGTCTAAACAAAAAGGTAGTCTACGAAATGTAACTTTAAAAAAAACAAAAAAAAATGAATAACTTTTATGAAAAGAGAAAATTTTCGAAATTATTGAGCCTTTTGCTTACTTTCGTTCTTCCCGACGTGGTTTCTGTGCGGAATTCGATTGGAACTGTTGATTATTTAGAACTGGCATGTTGTTTTATGAAATTTGCTCAAAACCTGCATGAAATCTCCTCAAATCGGTCGAAAACGATAACACACACAATTCAGCGATTTGTAGACACTGATTGAATCTGAATATTATCGTTACAACACTCTTTAGAACCTGACCCTAACGAACTGGTCAATAAAGGTCCGAGCCGTGCGAATTTTAGCTAAAAATAAAAAATGCCACTCTAGATGCTTCGCCAGCGCTGTATCGCGCAGTTAATGAATTTATTGAATTTAATAGTTCACACTTCATGCTCGCTTTTTTGCTGACCGTTGTCCACGTCTGGTTGAAGTTGGCTCTGCTGTAAAGCCAGCGAGGTCGTTCATTTATCGTAAAGTCGCATTTTTTGTTTGCACGCATCATTTTCGAGCACTTTTTAGCAATTATTGGATTTTAGTCTACTTTCAAATGAAATGCGGTTAGATTTCGTGCAAAAAACCGATTTATGCGACTCTTATGCGATTTACGACGAAAAACCGGGCGTTGGCGACGATTATCGATGGTTAGGCTTCGATAAATTAGGAAAAATTGTTTACGGAATTCAGTTGCGAGGCGTTGCAACGAACTGCAGCGAGAATGTTGTCGATGTTCCGTGTGTCGATATCATCAAATTAAATACAACTTTTCGAGGAATCTTTATCGCGAAATCAATTCAAATGAATGTCATATCAAGCTGCCTTAGATCCGATTTCGCCTTCGCCCTCAGCCAATGCTCGCAGCGATTAGCGATTTCCGTGATTGTACTACGTCCGCAAGTTCACGATTTCGTTTTCGGCTTTCTGACTTTGGTGGACATGGACAGCGGTGATTTAGCGAATTATCAGCTGGACGCCGCTTGTTTCGCTTTTTACAAACCATGCTGCAGTTGGATGCAACATTTGTCAACGAAAGGATTTATCATGCAGTCGTTCGAGCCATTAACGTGCATCGTTCGATTTTACGCAATTTCAATCGATTCAGCGACGAAAGCGAGCTTGACATATTTAACGCAAGTGTCAGTTGAAAATCATCTGTCCAGCTGGAATTTGCACAAATTCGTGTCGGTGGCTGACAAGCGAATTTTTGTTACGAACGAAATGTTTTCAATGATTCACATTTTCGACAGCGAGTCGAATTCGTGGACGGGCGTACAAACGAAGCGATCCAACGAGAAAATCGAATATCTCCTGTTCAGCACCGGCGAGAATCTGTTCAAAGTGGAAATCAGCTCGGGATTCACTATTTTGGATGAGAATTTTACTTGGACCACGACGAATTTGACATTTCCAACACTAGAAAATCAATCGGATTACCAAGGATGGGCAATTATAAATTCAGTCAAATACAGCCGATCGTCCGATTTGCTTTTCGTGCATACACGATCTCCTATTTACAGCACTTGCGAATTCGTTTTTATATTCAAACCAAATTTCAATCGACATTTCGATTCTCTGTGTCAGCTGGCTGTGACTTCGTTGGTGAACAGTTCTTTCAACAATGTCCGCAGCGAAAAACAAATGATCTCGTTATTCAAACTGCCAAATTCGTTAGCTCGTTTGTATTTCGGACCGTTTTGGACCGTGCAATCATACGATAAAGCTAAAATTGTGCTAAGAACTAGCGACTTTCTGTAACTTGTGTTTCCGTTCAATTTATGTGACTAATTGTCTTTCTTGTTTGTAAATGACAATTGTATTATTTTTGGAATTGCTCAACGTATGTTCCATTTTAAGAAAATTTTGAAAGTTTAATTAACACAACATTTATTTATATTGTTGCAACAGTTGCTGGACTTCTTTTTTCGACGCAATATCCTAAAACATAACAGCTATTGTAATTTTTGCCGTAACTGTCACAGCTAATCATACATCTTCTGAAAGTACAGATTCTATGTTATCGGCGAGAGTTAGCCAGTGGATGGCTTTCGACGTATCCTTAAGCTCGATGTAGCATTTGGCAATATGCAATGAGTTTTCAATCCAATCAGGTTTAAATTTAGCTGCCTAAATGCACGTTCCAGAAATATTGATCATGTTTATCATATGTGCGTGGAACTAACTTCGAGAAACTCTTTTAGAGCTTCATCCTTGCTCGAAGTAGGCGGCGATCCGAATATGGTTGTAGCCAGTTTTCGTTCTACCCAAGTCAAATCAGCGACACCAAAACACCATCGCCCGCACAAATGGTGCAATATGGGATCATCGGGCTGCAACTGTAAAGCTTTATCAATGTGAACCTGAAATACGCAGTTCACGTACAAAAAGTCAACCGATTATATGCTGATATTTACCTTAAACTCGTATCCATCTTTTATCTTTTGCTTAATCGGGACGAAATCACTTAAGGTGCCTAATGTAAGCGCGCACCACTTGTGGACTTCGGCGTCATTCGGATGCAAGTCAAGTGCTTTAAATGCTAAATCTTTTGCTGCAAAAAAGAGACATTCAGAATTCAATTGCTTGCAATTGAAAATTAAAAAACATGATTCGATTAATTCGCTGTTAAAGTTATTGTGCAAACAAATTCCGTGCAATGTTTACCTTCTTCACAGTATCGTTTGCGCTCGCTTTCATCTTTATTTACTAAAGTTTGGCTGTACAGATGTGCTGCTCTTGCAAATCGCCAAAGAAATTGCCATTCATTTTCAAACTAAAGTTACAATTATAGTGAAGAAAAGATCGGGCGTTGTTGTTAGGAAATGCGAACTTTATCTGACTTACCTTTGGATAAGCTTGCTGCATCATGCGATACCCTTTAATTCTATCATCATCGAAATCGCTGCCAAGTAAATCATCAGCTGCTTGCAATAGTTCCTCGAAAGAATTAAATGTGGGGATTTCTGCATTGTTGCTACGTTCTGGTTTTTCAGCGGCCCTAAAACGAAACTTGTAAGTCGTAAAATCCTTCTTGTAAAAAAATCAAACAAAAATCAACTCACTGAATTGTAACACCGTTATCTGATTTTTCAAAGCCGATTGCATTTGCTGAAGCAAATCACTCGAAAGTTTGTAAACAAAGTCACACAATTTGCTTGCTTACGATCTTTTATAAGTCTCAGCTGATCGAGAGCCGAAGGTTTATCGTCTATGATCAGCTTGGAGACCAGAACACCGGATAATCCTAACGGTTCTCTAGCAGCTGCAACGATTTCTCTCCTAAACCAAGACAAAATCAAGTACGTCGTGTAAATTCCAGTTTCATAAAAATATATCCGGTAAAATCACCTTAAAACCACGGAATAATATCCAGTTTTTTTATTTAATTTATGGTACGATTCTATCGTGCTATATCCCAATAAACATCCAGTCGTCGTGACAGCCGCGGTGGCTGCCACTAGAAAGTTTTTATTCAGTCGATGAAACGACATTTTTCACAAATCTGCTGTTTTATCTCCGGAAATTAGAGAATTTGAAAAGAAAAAACAAAAAGGTCGGATACGTAAAGTTAGTTCGTTGAATCCACAACTTTCACATCCTATAAATCCCCTTCATAGTTTATCCGTACACACCATGTTTGTGTTTATTGCGCAATGTTTACAGCTGAAAATAACAACAACAAGGTTTGGCACGTTTTGACGACTTTCACAAATAAAGTTTGTCTGCTAGTAACGTTTACGAGCAAAAAAATTCAAAATGGCATGCCAACGCGCGCAACTACCACTTTTGAAAAATCTTTCATTTCTGCAAATTTCAATTCAGCCATTACGCAAATTAATGCTTTGATTTTTCTTGTATAATGAATTTTCATTTACTCTTATCGATTTAGTCGTTGGCGAAAGTGACGTCAGCTTGTTTACTTTTTGTTTACTAGTTGAACTGAAAACTTTTTAAAAACTAGAATATTGTTGTCTAGGCGAATAGGTGCGGTCAAAATTTCATCAAATATAACCCTATTTTTGTTTTCTCCTGAATTTATTGCACTCTGTGGTTTGAAACGAAATTATGTCTGAATACGTCATTTCGACTGCTGATAAATTGCATTTTAACGAGCAGAAAATCGAAATAGTCGACGACGATGTTACTTCGTTCGATTTCGCTAAAATGGTGATGAAAGAATACAAAAAATCGGTAAGATCAGCAACAGTTGAAAAATAAATTCGAGTGAATATATTCCGATGATTTCAGAATAAGGACGACCCATTCTTTGTCATGGACGTTGGCCATGTGCTAAGGCACCATCACAGATGGATGAAAATCATGCCCCGTGTGAAACCGTTTTATGCTGTCAAATGCAACAATAACCCCTTACTTCTTGCCATATTGGCTCACGTTGGGTGCGGTTTCGATTGTGCAAGTTTGGTATATGCAAATTAAATTTTTCTACAGAACATCAGGGGCAAATGATTTAATTTTGTAGAAAGAAATCGAAACCATATTGGCGCTCGGTGTGAGTCCGGATCGAATAATTTATGCCAATCCGGTAAAAACTCCAAGTTTCTTAAAGCAAGCTGCTTTGAAAAATGTCAAACGAATGACTTTCGACAATGAAGCTGAATTGGTGAAAATAAAGGAACTTTTCCCTACCGCAGAGTAAGAAAAGGAAATTTGCTGGCAAGTGTAATTTGTAAGCATCTTTGGCGCTTGAAACCTTTAGATTAGTGCTTCGAATTGCTGCCGGCGATGTCACAGCCGATTGTCAGTTGAATCAAAAATTTGGCTGCGATCCAGAAACAGCGCCCAAGCTACTCAAGCAAAGCGCTGATCTTGGGCTTAAAATAGTTGGAATATGGTACCTTGAAAGTCTTAATTAAGAGTTCCTTATGCAAAATTCTACTTTGTAAAAATAGCTTTCATGTTGGAAGTGGCGCTCATAATCCAGATTCTTACGCGGAAGCAATGAGGCAAGCGCGCGATTTGTTTGATGTCGGCACAAAATGTGGCCATGAAATGAGCCTTTTAGATATCGGCGGTGGATTTCCCGGCGAAGACTCGAAAAAGATTACAATTGAAGAAGTAAAATCATTTTGATGTCCCATTTACTTTAAAACAGAACAACTTTAATGTTTAATTCTTCACTATTCAAGATCGCTGACGACGTGAACGACATTTTGAATAAATTCTTTCCGTCTGATTGCAAAGTAAATATAATTGGCGAACCGGGAAGATTCTTCGCATCGTCAGCTTTTCTTCTTTCTGCAAACATCATCGGTCGAAGAGATGTAACAGCGGATAAAATTTCAAAAGGCAAGAAGTTTGTTTCGATTATTTGACGCAATATTCATCGTTCAGACATTTTTAGAAGCTGATAAAAAAGAAAAAGGTTATTTTTATTACATTAACGATGGTGTGTATTGTTCCTTCAATAATATACTTTTCGACCATGCTGAAGCCCATCCAGTGCCCGTTCAAGTAATTAACCAGTGCTGGTTTTTGCCTTAGTCGGTGATTGACCATATCGCCTGTTCAGAATAATGTAAAGGAAACCTACTGGTCAACGCTGTGGGGGCCAACGTGCGACAGTATGGATAGAGTGCTCGAAAAATGTAAACTACCATATTTGGAAGTCGGCGACTGGTTGATGTTTGACAAAATGGGCGCGTACACCTTGGTGTGCAGCACGGAATTCAACGGTTTCCAGCACCCGGATCTATATTTTACGATACGAAAACATGACGCGTCAGTGGCTTTTTTCATGCCGGAATTTTGATTTTCGTTGCAAATTTATATCTGTTTTCAGGCATTTGCTCACAACAACTGTCGATAAAAGTTTGAAACGAAAAGAACCCCATGCAAACGTCCCGCTGCCCGAAGTCCACAAGTGTAAAAAAGTTAGGACGGATAATGGTTGCGTGACGAAAGATGAATAAGCCAGCTAATTAGTTGTTCAACTTGAAACTGCATAACTTTAGTTTTATCGTCAAGCTCTATGTTTGTGGTGGAAGTAAATATATCTGAGTAACAAATGTTCAACCGCTGACCAATTTTGGTGAATTTTAGTTACGTAAGTCGTCGTTTTTATGATATTACCTGAATAAAATTCGTAAATGTATTGTTTTTCGATGTTAAAATATAAATCAGGCATCCGCTACTACTGAAGCATAAAAGCATAAAAATGCTACAACCAAATCAAACAATGATCATAAATATCAAGCAATAAAACCAAATTCGGCAGTGATTGAATAATGTCGAGTAAATTGTCACTCCACATGTTATCCTGTCCTGTTAAAATTTTGGTATACCAACGAATCCAATCAACAGCAACATTAATCCGTTTTCAATGAAACATGAAAGGCTTCCTGAAGCTAAAATCGGTAGATTCAAACAAATACAGGATTCTACAAGAAAATCAGCTCGCTAGTGATTTTTTTCAAGTAGATACAACTTGAAATCGTGTTGCTTTCTTTCAGTGTGCACTTTGATCGCTCACTGGCTGCTTTTCTTGCAGATGATGAAAACCATATTACCTCTACAACGAATCGTCTTTTCGCTGATATCCATCTTACGCAGAATGTCCGACAGTCTGGAAGAATTCTTATTGCACGTTGCCGATTCAATGTTGATGCTAGATGATTTCTTCTTGTAGAAATAGGCCAGCCACTCAAGGTTTTTACTTCTGGAACACTCGATAGTTTTACAGTGAGATAATACCAAAGTACCTCGATGGCACTCGATCCAACTTGCCACTGGATATTCCAATTCAGAAACGGAGCTGTACGATAAATCGATTCTGAAAATAAACAAAAAAAACAACAAGACAAGTAGCAATTCAGCAATAACATTGTCAAATCTTGAATACTTGGTTCTGTTTGACATTTTGCCTTTTCCAAATGCATATGGTTCGTACTTGATAGTAGACAATTCTTTCGTGCTTTGTGCGCTGACCAGTCGCAAATCAATCATGTTTTTCAGCGTTGCGATGTTGAATTCTACCAAGCTACTGTTGTCCAAGTACAAGTGCTGCAAGTACTTCATGTCAGCGAAAACATCTTCGTGCAACTTAAGGAAAACGTTTTGCGATAAATTCAGCGATTTTAAGCTCGGAAATTGATCTTTAAACTTAACATCACTGTTCAATTGCAATCTATTGCAGGATAAATCCAACGTTTCTAGAAATCGCAAAGTACCCAATGATTTCAGCTTGTCATCGGTTAATCCTACATTTTTAACCGTGAGTGATAGTAAACCAACACTAACACCGTTAAAAGCTCCTTCGCGGACGTCTAAGCCAAGATCGTCTATTATGGACAGATTTCGTAACATCATTAATTGGCTGAATCCGCCTTCGGCTATGTATCGAATTTTGTTTCCTTGAAGCACCAAATTCGTCAAAGTGCGCAGTTCGTAGAAGGAAACGGTTGACAAACCTGTTCGATAGTATTCAAGCTTGTGCAAATTTGTGTAATGCTTCAAACTTTGAGGTACTTCGCACAGAATCTTGACGTCGGAAAATTTCAACGTTTTCAGGTTGTTTCTCAAATGTTCATCGTCGAACAATTTGTGAAACAAGTCTTTCTCGCATCTCGAATCCAACGAGCCTTGAATAATTTCGATGTTTTCAATATTCTTAAACGGTGCCCATAGTTTGACACTGCCAAATAAAGGGATTTGAAAAGGAGGCGCCAAAACAAGTTTAACAGTTCGGATTCTGGAGACTTCGAAGGGATTAAGGTCAACTTGGGCAGTATGTATCACTATGCAATCGGCGATTCCGTTTCCGTATGTGCAACGCATAGGAACATGTAGAGAATTCGTGTCAGGACAGTAAAGGAATAAAACAAGCAAGAAAAGGATCATTTTGCCAGTTTTAACCATTAGAATATCTTTATTTCTCAGATTTTTCCACCCAGCTTTACCTCTCTGAATACTAACACAAATTCCTTTGAATTTGCACCGATGTTGAAAAAAGATAAGCTGAAATGAATCAAAGACAGCTTTCACTCATTTTTATGATAAGTCGCATTAAAAAACACGCCAAAAATTTGTATTCATAATAAATTCAGCGTAAATTTATACCGCCTTCAGGCCGTAAATGTTGAACTATTAGTCGACAAAGTTGTTCCAAGATGTTTTGAAATAAATTTATGAATATTAAATTTACTCGACAACTGATTCACTGTGAATGATTTCGAAGGTGTTTTATAATTAAAACAGGGTGAAATTCTTCCTATATTTAAATAAATTTATTAGTTCCATCACACGATTTAAGTCGCAAAGCATTGACACTAGAGATATCAGTTGTTTGTAAAACTCGTAATAAGTTGATGTCAGATTTCATAATCACAGCCAATGTCTTTTTATGTAAATGTTTCTCAGTTTGCGAAAACGAAATATGTTTGTTAATGTTGATTCGCATGTACAAATTTAGTCTGGCAATTAGCTATAATCCTATGCAATATAGATAATTTTATAATTTTTGTTAGCCAATTTTTTATGTGAGGTGGATTAAAAACGAAAAAATGCAGCGATTATGGATAAAATGAGCGGTATAAAGTCCAAACTTTCCTTTTTTCAATTTTATTCATGCGCCATTCTTTATCAAATTTATGGACTTCAACAAAATAAAAAACGAAAATTTTCGGAATTGTTGCGCACGCAATTTTTCTATAGGCATATAGCAAATTGCCAGATTATACTTGTATTTGCGAATCGATGTGAATGAAAAATACGTATTTCAATTTCGAAAGCTGAATTTACATGATACTTGATACAACTGCAAACCATCATGAGTCGACAACGACATTTATTAATTTCATCCCGCATTACAAGTCAAAAATAAAGTAAATGATGAAAACCATAAAAATTGACAAAAAAATAACTCCTCAGTCGCATGAATTAAATTTTTTACCACAACATCTTTATTGGTCTTCGTTGAAGTCATTGCGATGACTCCCATTATTTGACTCGTCTGCAAGAAGGACATATTAAAGAAGTGACAGCAAACATTTAAATGCACCTAACCCAACTGGTTGTCGAACTAGTAAAAAATACGCATATGGCTGGTATTTGGTTTATCACATTTGATATTGTAATTCATGATGTCGACATTGGTTAAAACGTCGGTTAAATGGGACGAATCTTTGCAAGTAGCTGAGTTGACGATAAAATTAGGATTGTTCGCCTTATAAAAATAAGCCATCCATTGCATATTGTCAATTTTCGAACAGTCGATGGCGTTGCACATTGATAACACCAAAGATCCGTTCTGACACTTTATCCTTTGGCAACTGAAGGTTCAACTGAATCAATTGAACTGTAAGTCAAGTTGATATCACTAGAAGAAAATATTCAGCGTTTTGGACTGGGTCATCTAATATTCACCTCACTTTTAAGCTAACAGTAATATTTTAAATCATATACTTGGTTATTATGTTCGATGAGTAAGGTTTACATTTGGCAATGCTCAATCGTTTCAAATTTGTTGCCCTGACCTGCTTTAATCTAGGCAAGTCCTTCAACTCTGCAATGTTAAATTCCGTCAGATTGGTGTCATCCAAAGATAACCAACTCAAATGAGTCATGTTCGCAAAGACGTCAATTTTCATAAACGTTACACTGGTATTTGATGCTGCCAGTAATCTCACGAATGGAAACTGTTCACCGAGTCGAACATCGCTTGCTAACTGAAGTTTACTATTGTTTGATATATTCCAAATCTTTCACGGAGTTTAACGTTCGTGTGGATCTCAATTTTTCATCAGTCAAGCCAACGTGTATCAATTTCAGCCGGTTTCCGTTAAATCCCACGAAAGCCCCTGCTCTAATTTCTAAATTCGGATTGTCTCTTATCATGAGATATTTCAGAAGTGAAAGCTTGCTGAATCCAGAACCATCGAACAAAATCTCGAGCTCGTTACCTTAAAAGGTGAAAGTCGTCAAGGATTTAATTTGGGGCATTGAAATCGTTTTCAAACGCGAATTGTAAAATCCAATCTTACCCAACTTTCTGTAATCGGCTAAACTTTGAGGAACTGCGCAGAGTTTTTATACCTGTGAATATCAATACTCTCAAATTTTCCTCTAAATGTTCTTGATCGACAATGTTGTTAAACCAATTTATGTCGAAACTTGATTTACTCGAAGTTGAATATTGAATGATGCGCAGACTTTCTACGTTCTTAAAGAGTGTTCACCCAGGCATTCCAGTGACATTCCATTCACCTCGAGGGAATTTCAAGACAACATATAAATCTGAAACTTTCTCAGCTTTGATGACATCTATAGAACCATGGTAGATATCACTCAATTGGCAAGTAGCCGATCCGTCACTCCAGTAATCACAAATACCGGTATGGTTGCAGTTGACAAGAAAAGTGTCCACATTCTTCTCTTGCATAATGTCGGTCAGTTTAGTGGAATTTTACATGCAAGTTGCCGCATCGAAATCTATCGAGTGCAGTTTATTCTTGTAGAAATAAGACATCCATTCCATGTTTTCGGTATTCGAACAGCCAATGGCATCGATAATGTCAACCACCCACCACGTCACTCAATCCACTTTTGCAACAGAGGAGTCCAACGTTGCAACTTTACTACTTGTCAAGTCGATCCTGCATAAAAAGAATACATGCTATGAAATGCAATTACATTGTATCTAAATTTAGCTAGCTAGCTTACGTGACATTATGAGATGTTTTTTCTGAAACTTGGTATGTACGATACTTGACGATGCTCATTCGTTTCGTGTTTTTCGCGCTGACCAATTTTATGTGAAACATGTTCATCAATAGTGCGATGTTAAATTGTTCTAATTCGGTGTCGTCCAAGTATAAATATTGCAAAAATTTTCATATTATCTTCAACGCCGGAAATTGTTTGTAAAACTTTCACCAACTCCAACGTTTCGATGGATTTCAATTTTTCATCCATCAAT
>JAQGBA010001904.1:0-11471 GCA_034698125.1 Prionchulus punctatus | reverse complement strand
TTAACGTTGTATTTTATTATTGAACGTGCCATAAAATTGTATTATTATTTTGTCATTAATAAAGCTTCGAATTCGCAATCACCGCAGCACAGCCATCACAAAAGAAACCAAGTTCTTCTGTTCTTCTGTTCACTTTTTCGTCATTATCTACATCTGTCAAAAATTTAAAATGATTGTGCGTTATAAATAATTTCAGATTACCCAGAATCCGAATTAAAATTGTGAAATAATTGTAAAAATTAAATTAATTTAATGCACAATGATCAGTCAAAGTTAGTTTCGAAATGCAAATTTTTGAAAATATATTTTGAAAATATATGATGTTTAAAATAATATGAAAAAAACCAGGAATTTAGAATTTATAAATTAATTCATCATTCCATACAATATTTTTGTAATCTAATAATTAAAATACAAAAATAAAATCAGACAGTAAAACAGTAAATAGAAATAAAAATCCCTCACCCTATCTTTCTCAAAAGTATAACGGGACAATGGCTGCTTATATCTACAAAATTCTCATACTTAGGTGTTATAACAAGCTTTTTTAATGTTAGATTGTTCAGCTCAGATTTCGATAGTGATTAATGTGAGGAGCTGAGAAGGCTAATATGACGTCATTAGTTATAAGAAAGTAACAGTAAATATGTAATAGTTTGCAAAAGCATTTGATAATAATCCGCCGATGAGGCTCCTGCATAATGAGTTACTGAGGGACATAATCAAACCTCATTTTATCAAGGAAACATGTGCACAGTCGCAATAAGCAATTGGTACTAAAATGCATGAAGACAATAATTGAAAATGAAACAGAATATTTGTTTCAAGTCAAGACTCGCGATCATTATACTCTCTGATCAATAGGTTATTGTTGCATCTCAATGTTTGGATTTCATTCTGGCTGAAGGAGCTCGATTTCTTGCGAATTTTGGATAAACATCCAGACCCCATTTGGTCAATGATTTGGCCTTATAACGAGTGACATCATCAAACACTTGGATGAGGAAATTTAGCAGTTCGTCAAATTGATGAAGTACATGCCCAAAAACACACCAGTTGTTACTGTTCAACGACTGTTACAGTTGATGTTTCGTTACAAATGTTTAAAGGCAAATAATTTTTCGAGATGGAACTCTTGTCTGAGATTACTGAGTTTGTGTCCCACCATACCTCACTTTACTCAATTTTTATTCCAAATTATATTTTAATCGTCTTTCATGACAATTCTAAAATAAAATCTTCTAATCAAGTAAATTATTATTAGTTTTGCTCAATAATTACATTATTTAATCGGTAGTCGCTCAATCAATCATCAAATGTATCATTAAATTTTTTAAGGAAATAAAATGAACATTGAACTTAAGGAAATAAAATGAAATTCTAGCAAAACATCTGAGTCAAGCCACGTGCCAACAGCAAACTGTCACTGCCACGTGCAGCGTGCCTCTGCTCTTCCAAATAAACTATTTTCCTCAGCCAGATGAATGATTTTATGAATATGACAATACTTTTAAGCTTTGATTTATAATTGTTTTGCCGTGAAGGACTTTTTGTCGAGTTATTAACCCTTTCAGTTTATATATGTCATACTTGCGTAGGATGAATGAAAAAGTTTCAAAAACATATTTAACACAACTTTTTGGTTATTTCTGTCGTCACGCAAAGTAATCTGTTAAAGGTGAGCATGCATTTAAGATACTATAAATCCACCAAGATAATGACTAATCAGAATAATTCATAGTAATAAATAACACTTTCTGTACCAAGCCAATAACCAAAATATATAGCCGTATGAAGACAGTATTCCATTTACTCTTCCATCTGAACAGTGGTAGGGCGCGGTTGAATCTTGATTTTTCGGACTTTGGTCATTCTTACTTTTTGTAACTCTTGCACTATACAAACACTGAAGGACTTCAATTTCCTGCGAACGTTGGCGATTGAGATGGAAACCACTTGTCCAACGAGTTTTGTTACATATACAAGAACTTGTATCATGAAAATCAGCGGTTGACCAAAGCTGATGAACGACATGCCCAAAAATAGACTGACATTGCCGCCGAAGAAAATGAATAATTCACGCAAAGTGAACAATTGCGATTCTTCAATGACGTTTATGGTCGTTGTTTCGTAAAAAACATTTAAAAGCAAATAATTTTTCGAGAAGGAATTCTTGCCTGAGATATTCAGAATCGAGGAATAATACGAGTGCAGTTTTTTGGGAGGGAATTTTGCAATAGTCATTTCATACTTGAATTCCGTTTCAGTACATTGTCGCTTGCAGTAAGGACATAAATTTTCGATGCTTGAGGTTGACATGATTTTTACAAGGTTGTGCAAGCAAGCTGGCGGAGCGGAAAGACACCCCATGTAACTAAATAAATCATTTTCATTAATAAAATTTCTCCGAGCAAACGCTTCAGCGGCTGGTTGCAAAAATGTTAGCATACATCCGCAGCATTGCCAACTGAGTTCGACTTTACATTGCATCAGACAAAATTCAATCATGTACTCACTGTTGTTGGGGAACATGTACAAAGGATTCGAGCTGATACATCTACCCAGATGTTGTGTTTTTCGTACATGGTATATCGGTTTCAAAGCAATATTATACTGATAACCGGGAGCTAAGTCGAACGGAGTACCAAACACTGAAGATGGTAACGTTCGCGGATCGTGGAGTCTCACTTGAAATCCAGCTCCGTACCATATATTTGAGTCGAAACCGCAATGTTCTTCTTGGTTGCTGTTCAAAACCAGGCTAATTTTTTGTTCACTGGTGCCAATTGTATTGAGACTGTTCGTTACAATTGTTCCATTGTAATCTTTGTTGATTGAAGAACTCCCTAAATGAAAGGAATTAAATCTATGGTTTTGACTGTGCAGCAAAGCAAGGGGAAAACGAAGTCAAGACAGGAGCAAGCATCTAATTAATTACAATTACAAACAAAGGAAATGCATCATGTTGTATCTTTACCCAAGTTTTTAGCAAAGAAAGTTTTTGTCAAATTTGCATTTAAATTAATCGAAAACTTCACGATGTCTCTAGTTTCGTAAGAATTATCATTAGTTGATGTAAGCACGATTCTTTTGCAATCGACATCCTTTTGATTTACCCAACATTTAGCGAAATTCATGTCTTTCAACACAAGCGCAAAATTGAAATTCTTTATAATATTCTCGCCTGACATTTCGTATTTCCTCGTTCCGAAAATAATATCAAGTAGTTTTTTATCAAGTTCATCATTCGTTGTGTTAGTTGGTGCACAACTTTTGCTCATCTAAAATTCAAAATTCCCATAATAGATAATTATGATAAAAGAAATTCTGTTAATCGACCAACAGATCGGTCTTTCGCCAGTAAGGCAGAACCACCTGATTCGAACCTTTCGAGCTCTAGCACAGTATTTAACAGGCTGCGATGATTGTTCCCATTTTGTAGCTTGATCATTGGACAATGTGCTACCATCACTACTACTGTCCGCTAAAAGCAATTTTTACCTGAGATATTAACTTCTTTCGTTCCTCATCAGAAGAAAATCGCAATTTTGTAATAAGGAACAATGCGCTTCGCTTCACTAAATTTTTATTCCAAATAGTTATGGCGGGAAATATTGGTCGAATATGATTTTCGAACGATTCTTTCGTGACGATATTAAATCTCTGATATTGTCTAACATTGATAAAGCTTTTCCATGTGCATAATGTTAAACAAAATAGAAAAATAATTGTCAACAGTCGTCCGCGAGACATCACGACAGCGGGACATTGAAAAATGTTGATGAGACAGTGAAGTGATTTCGCTCGACAGAACTTTTGTGTATTTGGCATTTTCCTCGTTTTGATAAAAAATATTGTCAACAGAATAAACAGCAAAATTAAGAAATAATGTGTGATTTTTAACTGATTTCTGAATCCAAAACGAAAAATTTAAATTTGTAAAATATTTATGAAAATAATTCAGTATCATGATTGATAATCAATCAAGATAGTTTTGAAATGTACATTTTTAAAATAAAATACCTTGAAAAAAAGTTTTTCAGATGAATGTGAATGAGTATGATATTTTCAAATGAATATGATAATGTTTCATATAATACACAAATGCCGCAAATTGGAATTAATAAATTAAGTGTTCACTTAAAAAATATTTTGAATAAGATTTCAGTAGCCTACTGAAAATAAAAAACAAAATATATAAAAATGTGAGTAATGCAAAATTTAATATATGTACTACCGCGGACAAGAGATTTGAAGAAAATCAGGAAACATAAACTTCACAATTGTAACTGCAATGCTGAGACACTTGTTGTTTACTCAAACAATTCAATAGAAATCAAAATCCAAAGTCATTGATGACAATAATCATAAGTGTGGGACATTATATCGTCACACTTTGTTGAAATTTATGCTTTTTAAGACCTTGCAATTTATTACAATTCTAACAGATGGATTCCTTCATTGATACTTCGTTAATTATGAATTCAGTCATATGCACAGTATTTTCGACAATTAAGTAAGGATAATGTTCGTCTCGAGGAACTGGCTCACGGTTCGAACTGTGCAGGACATTTACGTATGGCTGTGAACGTTTTAGCAACTCCAACAGAGACAGCGATGCCAATGGAAAATTTTCACTTAAAATACTTCCACAAATCTTTTTACATTCATCGAACGATGGTCTTTGACTTTTTTCAATAGTCCAACATCTTTCCATCAAGGTATACCTGTAATGGTTTTGATGTAAACAGTAATTCATTGCACACGGGCTAACTACATTTTAGCTATTACATGTTCTCTGAACTATGTCTCGGACATTCAAGTGTTGTTCCACCAATCAAAGAGGTGTAAAAGTTCGCAATCAACTCTTTGTTATCCGTGCGAACTGACTCGAATGGTTGCATACCCATTGTGAACAATTCCCACAGGACGATACCAAATGACCATCTAAAACAGAAAACACATTTTAATAAATTGGTAAGACCACTGAAATCTTATAACACATGTCCGAATATGTTGAAAAGTCTCCTGAGTGAATGGCCTCTGGTGACATCCATTTCACAGGCAATCGTTCACCGCGCGATGCTTTATGGGTTGATTTTTTATCCAATGCCAAGCCAAAATCAGCTATTTTGACAATGTGGTTATCGCGTAACAAAATATTGCGGAGTGCTAAATCTCGGTGCACAATCTGCGTAAAAACAGCAGCAGCATAACAGCATTATAAATATTGTTCAGCATATGCCTTTTTTACCTTACAACTTGCTAAATATATCATCCCATCAGCAATCTGATAAGCGTACTGGATAAGATTACACGTATACAAAACATGGTCACTAAACGAATAACTTTTTGCTTCATTTATGACAGCCAACTTTTCTCTTTCCTAAATACATTTGTTAGTCAAGGTTTAACTGTTAGTAAACTTTTTATACATCCTTTTGCTCCTCGTTGCCATTTTTGTTCTCTGTTAATTCATCAACGAATCGTCTGCTTTTGATGTATTCTAACAAAGAACCTTTGGTGCAATATTCGAAAACGATAAACAATTCGCCATTTTGCAAATTTTCTGTAACTGCTCCAAATATTGCCAGCACGTTTACATGTCGGCCGATGTTGGACATAATCACTAATTCGACTATCAACGCTGAATAATGTCGAACATTGAACTTGTCTTTATAATAAGGAAATTACGATAAAAAACTGTTCGATTTACAAGTAGATATTATGCTACCTCTAGGCACCTTTACAGCCACAGAAATCGATTCAGTCGAATAGTCACATTTCAACTCTCCTTTATAAACTTTACCAAAATATCCCTCGCCCAAAGATTCATAAATTACCGCCAAATGTTCTTTCTGAATCGAAGTATTCGGGATAATATGCCAATTTACCAATTGTCTGGATAATATTCGCTTCTCAAATCAGGTTTACTAATGAACGGCGAAGATGATAAAGATTTTTTCAAATCGACAAGGTCCAGTAAAAGTTTCTAAACCATTTAATGAAAAGCTGTCGCGAAGGAAATTTTGGAGATCGAAAGTCGAAAGTACTCTAACCTGTTGTCTGTATTTTCGAAAGAGAATGGCTCCGATGATGATGGTGAATAAGAGAAGAATGGCCAAAACAGTTATCATCAAGAAAAAAGTCAAATTTACAACAGTTGACTCG
This sequence comes from Prionchulus punctatus, assembly GCA_034698125.1. NCBI lineage: Eukaryota > Metazoa > Nematoda > Enoplea > Mononchida > Mononchidae > Prionchulus > Prionchulus punctatus. The sequence continues at coordinate 5,300 of JAQGBA010001904.1, read as the reverse complement.
CGATGTTTAGTGGTAGATGTACGTAATTCACCTGTTTCTAAAGAAAAGCAAATTTGGGTAAGAAAAATTCGTTTGGGTTCTTGGATGATGGAGAGTAATGTCTTGCAACACCAAGGCTATCCAAAAAAAGGTTCTAAAAAGGAGAACATTTTGTTACTGCAATGACTAATTATGATGCTGATTCTGCACTTGCTGTCTATTTTTTGTAAACAAAATGGCTCTGATAATGACTGAGAAAGAAAGAAGAACCGCCGAAACTATGATCACCACATTTATGTTTACATTCGCACCTGTGTTTGTTTCTGTCTTTGAGAGACTAACTGTTTCCAATTCAACAACAGTGGTAGACGTACGTAATTCATCTGTTTCTAAAGCAAGAAAAGCAAATTTGGGTAATAAAAATATGTTTGAGTCCTGATGATGATGACTTACGATATTGTGACACTTGTTGGTTATCAGTGATCGATTTCCATTCACCATACGAAATGTTTACAAGGTCGCATTGATAAAAACGATTTATTTTTGCAATGTCCCGTAAACTCAGCCCATCTACTTTGATTTCGTTATTTATATTTTTAGGAATAATTGTAGGCAATGAATGATTGAGTGCGAATGCATCTTTTCCATAGTGGAGAATACTGTTAAAATCGTAAGGTATGTCAATGTTGGCTGACTCCAGAAATGAGCGCTTTTTTAATTTTAATAATATCCTATTTGAATGTTTGAAAAATTAATTGTCACATATTTATCTCGATCATTTCTGTTGTACTCATGATCAAACCCAAGCGCATGTGTAACGTAGAAGACTGCAACAAACCCAAGCGCATGCATAAGTGAATGAAGAATGCCATTTTTGTTCAAGCATTGATTGCTTAACTTCATATTCCTTGGAATATCATTTCTGTAACCGATAGAAGAAGTGCACCACAGTCTATGTAGAACGTCAAACGGTCTATTGGTTTGGTGTTCTACATTTAGATATGTCGCATGATTATTCGACTTGATAAATTTGACGCATGATTCATCTTGTATTTTGACCATCATCGACTCAATCAGCTGTTTCTCGAGATTGGTAAATTGGTAATCTATCCTGTATGGTACTGTTCGGTTAGGCCACTGGGCAGGTGCAGGTGAATAATCCACTAAACGGCTTTTAAAAAGATCTTCTTCATCAAGTGAAGTGTCGAAGTTTAGCAGCATCTTTGATAAACTTAACAAAGAGAAAGGTCGCATTCATTGGTAAGGCAGAACTCCACTTGAGTATGGAGCAACTACAAATCATTAGCAAATCAACATGGAAACTTTATTGTTCCGTTTAATAAAACATTATTTAAATATCCTAAATAAATTAATAAATTAAACTGCTTTATCTCATGATCTGGCAAGCTACAAAAAGGAAGCAAGATATGCATGAGCTTATATGAAAGTTGGCCAGCTTACAAGTTACATGATATTATTATGACAGAATGACAAATTATTACAGATCCAAATTTCTAGCATTCACGTGAAATGATGAGCATAATAATTTGAAAGTAGAAAGTTTTCAGATCTAGTGACAATAGAGTTGCATATAATAGTTGGATAAAAACAGTAGGGTTGCACTAAAAGCTTCACCAGTTTTGTACTTCAACATCTCTTTACGAAAAAAACGTTTGACTGCTTACAGCTTCGCACAATCATTCGCAAACTTTCCCATGTTCTAACGTTATTGTATCAGGAGTAGCTACTGGGCACTGTTGAAATATCCTTCCTCACACATAAGGCATTTGTATTTCAAGCGATTGAACTGGCTAATTTTTATGAAGCTCCAATCATTATGTAGAGAAATTTGTGCCTGAGTTGTCAACGAGTGGTCAAACTGTCTGTCAATTATTTGAGTTTGTTCCTGTTTCGTTGGTGTTTTACATAACGCATAGAATCCATGATCATGCCTCAAAGATAATTGTTTCAAAGAAAGAACCAATATTGAAGAAATTTCAACAGCGCTAGCTTCATCATCACATAAATTGCTGTTTTTGCATCCAGTCGAAGACTTTCGAGATACATTCCAACTATCGCCAGTGTTTCTACATTCACTCAAATTAGCCAAATATAATTTGGCTAAAGTAGAAATTTTGCTCAAAACGAATTCAATAGTTTGGTCAAGTGTGACGGACGTAAAATATCAGGCCAAGTCTACAGTATACTTTTAATAGCAAAGAAACAAGAAACATTAAGAATACAGTATACTTAGCACGGGATGATGAAACGAGCCACGGCAAGTGATAAATGGCGGCTCGTTTATATGATGGATTACCGAGTAGAATAATGACATCATTAATCACTCTAACGGCCACGGATTGGAGCGACGATGGATAGAGACGCCTAAAGAAGGAAAACGCTAAATAGCTAGTGAATTGTGTTCGAGCTCAGTTCTACTGTCAGGTTTTAGTAGAAGTTGTGTATGTGTTTTGGTGTCCCTTATATTAATAAAAGCATACCCAATCATCAGTTCCAGTACAGTATACCTTAAGCAACCAACATTTAACAGTAACGGGCAAGAGCGCCGTTACACAAGTTCATTTCCAGTGCATGATTCATTTACTGTTGTGGATTTCAATGATACATTGTCTTTGACATTCTCATTACAGTGATATCTTTCCAAGTAACTGTTCCACTTTGAAAGAAACACATATAATCCACAACGCGAACCATTTTTCGTCTTGGTAATACTTTATAACAAGAAATCTTTTCAATATTCAAAAAAGTTTTAAAAAAAATTAGTCACTTCATACTTGGAACCCTTGCAAGATTTTTCAGTTGTATTTATCGAGAGATCGTCCTTCTTGTTTTTTGAAGAACTTGAAAGTAGATTTCTTGTGAATACGATCAATTCTTCAAAACCAAATAATATTGAAATCGGAGTGTTCAACTCAAGTTTGAAAGTTTTGACTTCTTTTATGTAACATTTTGCTGTGACATTTTAGCTCGTTAACGTGACGAATCTTTTGCCGGCATATCAAACACTGGTAAGGGTATTCGTTTCATTGAATTTGTCGATGTGTGCCCATGTTGTGATGATAAACGACAGCACCACAAGCATCGCATTCAAATTTCGGCCTTGTACACCTAAAAAAGTACAAGTCTGTATTCTTTTTTGCCACATAATTACAACAAGAAACCACTGCTTGCTAGCAACCTCATCGCTTGAGGCAATATTTTTGCGAGTAAAGCGTTTGTACTTATCAATGGGGTTCACCCGTTCATAGACATCATGACTCGAGTTTTCGGTTTGAGTTCTACATGCCACTGCTGTACCGACAGATTCTGAAGTAATGAAACCATTGAAGCCATTTGAACTTTCCATGTATGGTTCTGGATCCGGTTCAGGCACAGCTATACATTGTTACTGATTATTTTACCGCCGTGTTTGTTCATGCGATCCTTAAAACTCGTGTAATGCCTGAAGGGTTTCATGCACAAGTTGCGTTTATATGGCATGTCGCTGGTGTGGATGTTCATGTGCTTGTAGAAGTTGTTTTTCCAGACAATCTTGTTGCATTTAGGGCACTGTACATGTTCAAGCCAAATGGAGGTGACCAAAATTCATTTTAGGCGGGTTGTCTAGGTCCGAAATGAGGAGCAAAAAAAACGCCTCTCTTGTTGCCATCAAAGAAAGTACAGTATGATTCTTTTATTCTTTTCTTTATATATGTTATATTCCTTCTGGAATTCCCACTACATATGAATACATTATTCATTATATGGTTTTGTTGTATGATGGGTTATGGTGGTGCGGGTTTTGGAACCATTACTCTTACTCCACTAAGTGAACCAGGTGGGTTGTGCATGCTAAACTTGGAAAAAGCCAAAGGGTCTCCCCATTATATGTCAGGTCGTTCCCGGGTCCCTACAGGTGGTGGTGACCGGGCTCCAGGTGGTGGTGAAACCACCAAAGAACCACGCTTGCCCATGCTTGTTGGGCACTTGACCTTAAAACGTTTCGGCAGCTGTTAGCCAGGATTAGTCGACACAGGGTGTACTTGAAATTTTTGCGTGTACATTGTTCCAATCATAGAGGCGTTCCGAGTGCTTTTCTTGATCGAGGCTGAAAAACTGAAAACCACGAAGTAAATGATCTTGTCTACAAATTCTTTTGTCGCTGCCATGCAATGAATATTCCTATTAGTGGTCCGATGCTGCAAGTTAAAACTAAAGAAATAGCTATTCAATTAGGTTTGCAAAGTTTTGGACCTAAAGATATATTTAACGCTGATGAAACTGGTGTTTTCTATCATCTCTTGCCCAGAAAAGCGTTAGCATTCAAAAGCGATAAATGTAGGGGTTTAAAAATGGCTAAAGAGCGACTTTTCTGTCTCGTTGCCTCAAGCTGGACAGGCGAAAAGCTCAAGCTCCTAGTCATAGCAAGGCTGCATACCCATGAGCTTTTAAGCAGAATAAAATTAACGTCAACTGGTTGTCAGTTAGTTGGAGAAGTAGAACTAAAGCATAAATGACTACAACAATTTTACTGATTGGTTGCAAGAAACCAATTGAATCATGCAACACCAAAACTGTAAAATTCTTCTATTCATTGACAATGCTCCCTGTCATCCTGATATCTCTGTCAAATGTCCTTGTTAAACACCTACCACCAAATCTAACTTCTGAAGTGCAACCAATGGACCAAGGAGCCATTTGTAATTTGAAAGTGCATTATCGTAAGCGCCTGCTTCAAAAACTTTTCTCTTCTGCTGACAACTGCCAAAAGCTAGCGATTTTTCCCGAAGTGTCACAGTTTTAGATGCAATTGCTGGTTAGCTCAGGCTTAGCAGGAGGTCACTAGCTCCACTATTCAAAATGCTTCTGTCGATCTGGTTTTAACTTTGCCAACATTGAAGATGCAGCACATGCATGAGGATGAAATTGAGTTGTTTGCTGGTTTGTTTGATGCAGCACATCGCATTATTCCAGACTCGACAAATTCTACGGATTTTCTGACATTTAATAATACCCTTCCAGTTACGTTTGATAACGTTTGATGATGTTTGATAATACCCTTCCAGTTCACGAAGAACGATGTGAAAATCCCGATACGATTCTCGCTGAGCTTTTACAAATTGAAAATGAAGCTCGCATGGATGACAAAGAAGAGGTAATCTTTGAAGAGGAAATAGAAACGTCATCATCCTCGCCATCTTTTTTAGATGCAATGAAACATTTGCAGCAACTCCAGCGTTATGATTTAACATTTCAGGATGACCTCACTGAAAGCCTTTTTGATTTGCAAACCAAATTAGAAGCTGGTCACTGTACTCGTA
>JAQGBA010001903.1:0-11494 GCA_034698125.1 Prionchulus punctatus | reverse complement strand
GATTTTCTTGTGGATATGTATTTCTGATTTATTTGTACTGTCAGTCAAAGAACAGAAATAAAAAGGTTTATTAAAAGCTTGACTTCAGCTCGCACATCTATACATTAAATTCAAGCATGAACAACGATTTACAAGGTGCACGAGAGATTTCGTTTTAGGTCGTCGATGAGCGGATGTTGGGTAAGGTCGCAGCACAGCTTCGGGCTTCCAATCCTCGGACCGTGGTCTTTCGTCGGTCGTTGCAAAAACTATTGCCTGCAGTGGAGGTCGACCCGGTGCAAGCACGAACCAGCGCTGCGTTATGTAGTCAAATAGCACCTTCCTCCAACGGATTTCGAGTGCAAGGTCACTTCCACGTGAAACCTCACTCGTACGGGTTTATAACGGTGACCCTTGTCCATTGTGACGTAAATTCGACGTCGCGCGCTGCAACCTTACTCAACCCAAGTCCCACGAAACCTGAAAACAAATCCTAACTCAAAACATGAACTAAAACGACTCATTAACCAGAACTGATAGCTAAATAGTAAACTATAGACTAAAATATTAACAATAAATTATGATAAGAAAACACGATTTTATTACAAATAACAAATAATGATACAGCGATTTATATACACTAGTGACACTTTACTACAATCGCTTTCTGCCCAAGAATTGCGTGGACGTATGAAACGAAAACTAGAAAGATGTCCATCTTCTAATCGATCATCTTCAGATGATAGTAGTACTAACGATTCTGATCTTCCATTGGAACAAAATGAAGAAGAAAGAAACGATTTTGAAATTCCAGTTGAAAACGAGTTTAACGAAGAAACGCCAAATTTGAAGATTTTGTGTTAGAAGAAAATGATGAATTTTCGGATGACGATGTCATTGAGGAAATCGAAGAAATTGAAGAAATTGATCAAGATTATTTTTGGACATTTCTTAATCAACATTCAACATTAACTGTCACTGAAGCAGCGACATTGATTATTTCTTTGCAAAGAAAATTTCGTATCAGCGATGCTGCCATCAATGCAATGATCAAATTATTTATCATTTTATTAAAACCAGCTGAAAATGTTGCCTTTACTTCTTTCGCGAAAAAAATCGTTCAAGATACAATGACAAAAAAATATGGTCAAGTGACATCTACAATTAAAACGGTTTGTGAGGTTTGCTTTTCGAATATTATTAATGAAACATGCTCAAATTATCAGTGCTCAAATAATGGCCTACCGCAAACTGCAGTGAGATGTTTTACATGTAGTTTAGAAAAACAGGTAAATTATTTTTTTACAGTTATAACATTTTACAATTATCTGTTCAGACCATTCTCAAAATGATTTTAGATTTTGGCACTCGTCACTGATCATATTGAAACAATTTTACTGAATTTGGATCAAGCGAAACAAGTGGCCGCTTCGGGTAAAGTGTCAGATGTTACCAATGGCACATTGTATCAATCGTTCGGCGAAAATCCAATCAATGATACGTTGACAATTAACTTAATTATGAACACCGAAGGAGCCCGGCCCTTATATGCTAGTATGGGGAGTCTTTGGCATTGCGTCGCTGTGATCGCCGAATTACCACCAAAGATACGATATTCGTTCGCTAATTGCGTCGTATTGGCAATGTGGCATGGCAACCATAAACCAAATTGGAAGTTATTTCTTCAGGTAAGTTTTTTTGTCACTTAAAAATGCATTGCAAAGAGTGATGTGATTTTTTTAGGAACCACTTTTTGAACTGGAACAGTTGCAAAAAGATGGATTTTTATGTCGAGTTGGACAAGATATTATTCGAATCATGGTACGAATTCTAGCGACGATATTCGATCTACCGGCAAGAGCGAGTATATTGGAACACAATCAATGGAATGGCTATTTCGGTTGCATGGATTGTTTGGATCCGGGAAAACGGGAAGATGGCGTTTTCTTTTGGCCGTTTGGCTCCGCTCCAGAAAGTGGTATCGAGATATGTTCCTTCATTTGAACGGTTTGAAAGTAAGTGTATGTTTTAAATTTTTAAAAAACTATTCTGCGCATCTACAGCTTTTAGAATAGTCGACTGAGAAAATTTGTAAAGTTGTGCACAAAATTCTCACATTTTCTTCATGTTTCAGGAAAAAGGAATTGTCAACAAAGAGCCGATAATGGGCGTCAAAGGCGAATCTGTTTTGGTAAAATTTATCGATTTTGGTCAACAAAATCCATACGATTTTATGCATCAGTCATATCGTGGCATTGTGGATCGAATATTAATCGTGCTTTTAACACCTGCAAAGCGCGGTGAGAAAGAGGCATGGAATATCGGTGATAAAGGTGACGATTTTCGACGTTTGGATTATCTTCAATTACAAGTGAGTTCATTTATTTTTTGAATTTCTTGTCATTATATTTTTTTGGATTTTAGATAAAGTTTCCGCACGATTTTCAAAGAACTGTATTGGCTTTGGAGTGATGGAAACAAAGCAAAGCCAGTGAATATAAAAACGTCATACTCTACACATTGGTGCCATCATCAAAAAAGATTTTATCTGCTCGTGGGAAAGATGCTATCGATTTTTGGCATTGGATCCTTTTATACAACGACATTTGCCGACGGTTGAGTCAAGATGAAATTAATGTTGATGATTTACCGATTTTGGAACATTTGATCGAATGTTGGCAGCTTTTGGTAGCGAAATTTCTTGGCGACCACAATAGTACATTTAATATTCATGCGACTCGTCACATGCCAAAATACGTCCGATTATTGGGGCCAGTGCAAAATTACAGCGCTTTTGCATTTGAAGTAAGCTTGGTTTTGTGAACTATTTTTAGCCGATCTAAATTTGCTTTTACATTTGTAGGGATTCAATGGATTATTTGTCTGATTTGTGACAAGCGCATTTGGCAGTCTAAACCAAATTGCTGAACGTTTAGCTTTACAACAACATTGTAGTCAATGACACCCTTACAAAAACGAAAAAGACAGTTTTGTCAAAGCTGGTTCAAACATTTGATGGTATGTTTTTTCATTAATAAAGCTATCCTATTGCAACTAATTTATTTTTATTTGCAGACAGTCGACCATTCATTCATGTCGTGGATCAACTTTATGTCATGGGCGATGTTAAAATCAATATCAACAATCAAGTGATTCATCAACATAATTTGGAAATTGGGAAGTGCAAAGCGTTCGCTCGTGCACGGAATGGAAGTTCGGTTTGGCATTCATTGGCATACGGAAGAAGAAAAAAGACTTGCAGTTACATCGCCAGTTTCAGTGTCAATGGCGCCACCTTATACGCTGAAATTCATCAATTTTTGATCAATGGAACCAATGTGTACGCCTATGTTCGAGGCTATGATATTATTTCTGAAAATATATCGAGTGATTTATCTCCATTTAATAGAGATTTAAAGAAATTATGGAAAGAACGTTTATATGGCTCTTTTTTCAAAATGGTTTCCTTAAGTGGAAATTATTCGCTTTTGCGATTAGAACATTTCAAAAATTTATGTATTGTTATAAAAGTGGATGAATTGACCTATTTGACTGATTTAGCGCATGGTTATGAACACAATTGATAATCATGTTGTTTGTCATGTTTGGAAAAATTGTGATAACATTAGGTCAGCTTTCTAGATTATAAATTGCACTTATTACACAATATAACATTAAAAATATTGGGAAAAATTTTTTAAAATTCTTTGTAAGTCTTGCAAGATATCTGGGTAAGACTTGTATTGCTCATACGCAACCTTTATTCTTAGTAAGTCGGACAAGAATTCATGGTAAGACTTATACAAGTCTTGCGCTCTTGTAAGAAATTTGGGTTCTTACAAGATTTCTTACGAGACTTGCCAAGAGTACATAAGAATGTGCAGAGCGGGTTGCGCCATTTGGTATTTGTCATGCGCCATTCGAAATTTGAGCTGCTCTACATCGATACAGTTTTGACACAATCACAGAACTGACTGTCACCACGTGCTACCCAGTAAATGCAAGCTAACAAAATGTACCATAATACCAGATGCTTCATCCCATGGTGCAGCGGCTTTTCTGTTTCTATTTCGCCTCGGTCAAGTTGATGAGTGTCATTCAAAATCGTTTAAAAATTTACTGACAAAATTTTTTCTAAACAAAGATTTATCCGTGATCATGCAATGGTTAGATAGAGTAGAGAATTTCGAAAAATCAATCTTTATATTCGATGGATTGGATGAACTGCGCTATGATTTCTGTGAGGATGTCGAAAAATTAATTTCTGGTCCTGGAATAAATCTGTGTCACGTGATTGTTACATCCAGACCATGTGATAAACTTAAAAAACTTGATGAAATTTCGTGAAGACATCTTCGCATCGAACTAAAAGGATTTACTGAAAAAGGTGTCAATGAACAACTTGCAAAATTTGCTGCAATTCAAGTAAAATTTGACAAAGGTTTACTAAGCCTTTTAAGTGTGCCATTGTTTAATACCATTTATGGAATAACTCAAAATGAAAGTGCAATCGGCTGTCGAAATATATGTGAAGCGATACAACAATTTGTCGATTTTGCCATCTATCATTATCGCGATTCTAATCAAAATGTATTTCAGTTTAGCAATCACAATTTAATAATGTCATTGGGACAAACTGCACAGCATAAATTTCGTTTTATTGAGAAAGTCGAGATTGATTATCCGAACATATCAAATGTATTTATGCTTATTGCAAAAGATGCTGGATTAATTCTATCATCTAGCAACAAAAAAATTTTAAATTTTGTGCCTCTAACAATCACCGAATATTGTGCTGCATATTTTTGGATGAAGAACTCTCATTCATCACTTGTGGTTGAAAGGTTTGAATGGATGACGATTATACTGGCGTCACCCGAAGGTGGTAATGTGAATTATACTGAGTCATTTTCACGTTTCTTAAGCTATTTAAGCCTGGACTATAAATTACTTTTATGGAGAGATTTTGATAAAGATGTGTCATGTTTTGATAACTATGACAATTTGCCAACACATTTTCACTCTGGAGATAGCTTATACTTTTCATCACATTCATTCGACGACCAATGCAAAATTATGGACAAAATTATCTTTAAATTTAATGAAGAATCCACAAAGCTTCGTTTGTATAAAGCACAACTTGAAATGGGAAAATTGTTTCAAAATTTACAAAACGTAAGAAAACTATTCTTATCTTTCTGCTCATTCAAATTGCATCCAAAAGAAGTTTTACACAATATAACAAAATTGAGAAGTTATCTTTTTATCACTGCACACTTAACGAATTTAACACAGAAAACGAAAGTCTGCCAGGCGACAGTGAACCACGATTACTGCTGAAAGTATTTCGTATGTGGTACTGTAGTCTGTCAGGAGGCAGCTTTGTATCTTTTGTACTCAGAAATCGCATCAAGTTGGAAACATTTGTTTTTAAAACTAAGTCAGATTTGGAAACATTATCACAAGGTTACAATGCCGAAAGTGACTGGAGGATGAATTTTCAAAACAATCAACCCTTACACAATTCACTGACAAAACTCTGTATTTGGGATTATCGTGAAAACTACAAGGGAATATTTAGCACTTTGAAACATTTGATTAACTTGAAAAAATTATACCTTCGCTTCAAAACGTGAACTAACATCGCCGGAAATTCATGCTTTGGATATCTCAGTCGCTAGTGGATTAAAAAGTTTATCTTCTTTTGATTTCGAAGTAAAATGTGCGATGGACAATATCCCAGAACTATTTAGACATTTTACCAAAATTCCATGTTCAGTAAACTTGAAAATTTCGACGTCGCCTTTCACCAGTGAAACATTGAAATATTTAGTCGACATATTCACAAATTCCAAGTTAGCATCATTAATACTTGACCGCTATCAACAAATTTTTTGTGATAGTAAAATATTCGATGCCATCTCAGAATGCAAAACGTTGCAGGAAATTATTTTCGGAACGCTAAATAAATCTGATGAAGCCAATTTGAAATTGTTTAAAGAAGAAAATGAAAAGAAAAATGATAAGCTACGTATTGATTTTGATGATTTAATTGCAGAGGCGATTTGAATAAAAAGGGGAAAAGTGTTCCTTTTTACGATGAAAAACTAATTTTTTTATCTGCAGTAGCTTGCTCCCCCAATCATAAGGAATGCACGCAAGCAAAAAACATGTGCCTATGCCGAATGCTGAATGCCTATGCCTATCTATGCCGAAACGTTTTGCGAGAGCTTATGTAACCGTTTAAGTGTAACAATGGTTTAAGTGTAATGCATACACAGACCGAACCGACGAATCTACTAGCCAGTGCCTTTATTTAATAGGACCCCGCCCGAGGGGCCCGTTTCATGACTTGCCGGAAAAGGAGTTCCGCGAGGGGCCTATAGTGAAAGTTATTAACCTTAACTGGAATAAAAGACTTCGAAACCTGGTCTAGTTTTTAACTAGTTATTAAAATGGCTGTGTCTGAACCAGTTGTGTTTGGTCCATCATAATGAACAACTACATTTGACTAACAAATGTTTTTATTGCACAACTATAGTTACTGAACAGCTACCTACAATTACCTAACAAACTGTAGTCACTGTACTGTAAGAATCAGGTAATGAAGCTTGTGGCGACATGCAAAAAGCGATTGGTCCACAAGCACGTTTTGGTTTTTTTTGGTAGTGTTGCAACACTCGTCTGCAACTAACTGCTGTACTTGACTCTACGACAGTACCATATTGTAAAAATTTCCGTGGCTTATGAGTACAGTGTGAGTATGGAAGCAGTGCTGACATTCAACTATGTAATGCTAGTGCTCTGTTCGAATTTTGCAACCAAACGATACAAAAGTGGAGCGACTAACGATTGTCGCGTCGCATACTCTGACCACACGGAACATCTACTAGCCAGTGCTTTTTTTTATATTTGCTTCTCGAAATCTAAATCGAAAAACTTTTGCAAAAACGTTTGTCGGCTGGTGCTGTGTGCATGTTTTTTTAATTTCTATCAGAGCAAATCCTTTAACCTTTGCATTTACAACCTGCTAGCTTATTCGAGCAATCGTCTTATGAGACGTCGTACAGTTGCACTTGACTACCACGTGTTTGTCAAGTGACGAATTTTCAATCATGACAGTCTCCCCACACCACTTGCTGGTGGAAGTACTAATGGAAGATTGTCGTTCTTTTGTCTACCTAAATCACCTATAGTCAGTGGGCAGGTATAGTTTGTTGACAACTACAGTCGCTGGACAACTATAGATAATATTGTACTGAAATTCAGCATTCAATTGAAAAGGGTTATTTATCAAAATTTTTACGTTTGTGAAGAAATTTTTAATATGGTTCTGTTACATATCATTAATGTTGAAATATTTTGTTTTTTTACTCATGTTTGTTATAATTGAAATTATAAAACATAGTGAAAGGGATTGATGATGTTGAATAATAAATAGAATAAAAAAAAAATAATAAAATAATAAATAAAACAATAAAAAGAATACCTTCTTTACGATTGTTTTTTATTTTAAGATACATGTTCAATTAATTTGTGAATCAAAAAACACACTCAATTAATTGAACATGTAGCTTAAACATTTCTTATTTCATCAAAATAGTCAATTTACAGATTCAAATAACAAAACTTTAAACGTTATAATCAGTAATGACTTGCCTATTGGAGTTTATCATAATCAAAGAAACCCATTCAGAATAGATAACACTGGCCAACACAATTTTGGCGCACAGTATGGCTTGCATGTTTCCTACACAAACCAAGGTCGCTGATTCTAAATCTGACCTTAATTTTTTATTTTCATGTACCTATTTATTTTTAATTATCGATTTTTATATTTTGGGAATGTTTTCCATAAATTCCGCTCCACCCCAACAGTTTTCATTTTCACCTTAACAATAAGCTGCATACATGTTTCCAATACAATTCGAGGTCGCTGATTCCGAATCTGACCTTAATGTTTTGTTTTCATGTACTGATTTTTTAAATTATCAACTTTTATATTTGGACCCGAGGACAGAACGCAATTATCAAGGTCGTTGGGATTGTGACATGCTTGGTTCAGGCCTGACAATGGGTTGGAAACATCGACCGAACCCAATCCAAAAATTTTTTTCTAACACAACCCAAACCCAACGCATACCCATTTTCAAAACTTCAACCCAACCCAACCCAAGCCCAAACCCGAAAAAAACCCGAATTTAACTCATTTTCCAACAAAGTCGTTTTTTCGATTATCAAAAGTGACAAAAACCATGGAACTATCATAACTGAAAATGGAATCATCAAACTATCGTGAAAGTTTGTATGATGAGCTCGTGACACCTTGCTTGATTTCGTTTCTGATTTGTGAGCGATTAAGATATATTCTTTTTACTTCAACTTCATACATATTTAGTTAGAGATCGATTTCTACTTAGAGAAGGGACATTACATGAAAAACAGAAAATTGCCTCATGGCGGGCACATTGGTCATGAACCTTGACAAGAAAAACTCACAAAAACCACGATAGCTGATAGCACAGCATAGCTCATCAATATAGTTTAACTACTTAATCTTCAAAGTGATGAATAAACAATAAATCAGATACATTCTCTGGCGAAAAGCAATTTCTCAAATCTGTTACAGTTAAGCTGGCATAACGAAATGCAGATTCTGATTCAGCGCTGGTAGCCAGAACAGCGAGATATTTATGAGCAATCTTTGCCAGCTTTGGATAAGTCTTCGATGTGATTTTCCACCACTCCAAAACTTCCACGAACGATACTTTTGTCACTGCATCTGCCAAATACTGATCGAATTCATTATTAACAGTACCAGAATCTGCAGTGCAGAGTTCATCCAAAAATGAATCCGCTGTAACATAGGTCTCGGTCCGTAAACCTAGTTACTGATAAATAATCCAAATACTGATATTATAATCCAGAATAAAGGGCTAAACTCCAAGATCAGGTATCATTTTATTGATAAATAAACATACTGGAATAATAATTACAATACAACCTTTCAATATTAACAAACTAGGACAATGGCATTGAATAGCAAATTCTGGCTTCTTTTATACTATAAAAATTAGGGGGCGGATCATATGATGCGTGGGCGTATCATATGATCTAGAAAATCAGGTGAGATTGCGTGGGCGTGGAATCATATGATGTGTGGGCGTATCATATGATTTATAAAATCAGGTGAGATTGAGTGGGTGTGATGATTCATGGAGAAAGAATTTATGAGTGGGCGGATCATATGATATTGTCATATGATGCGTGGGTGGATGAATCATAGTTACAAAAATAAAGATACATAAATATTTAAATACAGATACAAATACGAATATGAATATGAGTGAGAAAATATAAAAGTATAAAATAAAGGTTAAAAAAGTGTCTGTGTTACACCGCCGCAACTCGTGAACGTTTTTCAGGGAGGGAAGGACCATCGATTGCAAATATTGCATCCATCGAGGATCCTGTATCCAATATATTGCGAATGAAGTCGTATGCATGCCGCTTTTTGGTTGCATTTATAATGGGTATTTCGAGTAATCGAAACGATGGATGAAGGAAGAATCATCACAATCCGATGTTATTGACTAATAGCAAGCTTAGCTTGAATATATTTTCGAGAAGTTTTTTCTTCAGGGTGCGAATGCATTCTCTGACATCAGGCGCAGGACGAAACGACATGCATAATTTCTGGTATGTTAGGACAACTAAAGGTGAAGTGGGATATTTCGTTGATGTTTCAACCTCCAAAATTGCTCGTCGAACTGGTTCCAAGAGATGGTATAACTTTTCCAACATCGTTCTATCCAATGCTGTCAAAAGATGTGAATCGTTTCCATTGTGATCCAATAAAATACTCTCTATTTCGTCCCAAGGCTTGAGAACAGATTTGATCATATCGATTTTCAAATGCCATCTTGTATCGACATCTGGGGTGATGGCTTTTGATAACTGCTAAAATAGAAAATAACTAGAAAATAGAAATATGGTAATAGTAGTAGTAGTAATAGGTTGGTAAAATAGAAGTAACTCCCACATGAACTTTACATAGCCCTTAAAATAAAAAAAATAACTAGGAAAACACAAAATAATTACCCCTTGCACGCGACTCTGATAAATGAAGCTGACCAAAGCATTGCTATTTTTGAGCAATTGTACTTCCTTGCTTCTAGCGTCTTGTGGTTTTTTCATTTCTTGTTCGAATACTCTTTTCATGGCTGTATTCAACATGTGCACAGTGCAGTTCAATCGACAGTCATTCCCCAGCACTTTTTTCAAATTTGATCCTTTATCAGTGACAAAGATGATCTTCTCAGTAATCGAGATTTCAAACTGACGTAATTTCTAAAGGAAGTAAAAGCATTGTAAAGGAAATCAGTCCGTCTCACAGTCAGTCATAATCTCAAGCATTACCTCTTTCAGAAATCCATACACATTTTCTCCTGTTTGACGTTGGTCAACATTCCATGGAAACACACCGAGCAAAACATTCTTTAATTCCCATTTTTCGTTTATGTAATGACCCGTAATCGACAGGTATGGGTTCCTGTGATGATCATCACTCCAAAAATCGAGAGTTATGCCACCGCCACATTCCAAGAATACCTAAAAAAGCAACCTGATGTGAATGAGTACTTAGAGATAACCTGTATTAGATAAAAATAACGCGTATTATAGCTATCTTATTATGATATAGACTCTGACAAAATACACTTAAAAACAGTTGCCTTACTGGTTTAATTTTCTCCATTAATTTGTTTCACATTTCAGTATCAATGATGGAAATATTATGCGAAATTGTTCTGGGCTCAGGTAATAAACTATCCACATGGAGTTTATCATGAAGGCTTCCAATTTCTAATATTTTATCGACTAATTCTCGAAATCCCACACCCTTCACAGCCTAAAATATCGTAACATGAAATTTTTGCCAATTTCAGTCAATATGTTATTCCTTACCTCGAAAGGGCATGTATCTTTAGCGCAAAAATAAGCAAAGGCTTTCGTAAATTTCGATTTCGTAGCGACGCCAACGGCTGACTGCTTTGAAAAATAACTGGAAATCGATGGAGTATTTGCAGCTGCTGTCGATCGATTTCCACACAAATGCTGCGAAATGACAGATGTGCTAGTTCCATATTGTAAAAAAGTTTTGCATTCATTACATCTCACCACATTCAGTTTTTGTCCATCGTTACCAATGACAATTTTGAATTTTCTCCAGAATTCTTTTTTTGATCTGGGGTCGGTTGCACAATGTGGTTAAGACGCGACTTAAGTTCTAAGACACGTCTCAGATTTTAAGACGGTCTTATTCTCTTGCACAATAATTTAAGACACAAAAGTTAAGACACTCAGCCATCTTAACTTTAAGACAGGGTAGACCCTGTCTTAAATCGACTTAAGCACACAAATTTCTCAAAATCAAAAATTATTTTAGTCGAAAAGAATTGAATAAAAATGGATTATGTGGAATATTTTGATTTATTAGCACCCGAGAATAATTTAA
>JAQGBA010001902.1:0-11495 GCA_034698125.1 Prionchulus punctatus | reverse complement strand
CGAACCTGAAAGGAAAATATTACAACACACTATTATAATTACAAGTAAATATTATTATATACAAATCTTTCTTCACATGTACTCCGAATTTTCTTCAAAGCCCCGTTGGATTTCATCTTCCAATATTTCAATTTCTTTCTCTTCTGCAAACAATTCTGAAACTTTTTCTTTTAACAAAGATCTACCTTTTTAACATTTTTCTCCTGCACGAAAGCGCAAATTTCATCATCTTCAAATCCACTTACATCTAGACCAAGCCCGCAAACTCGGAACGATTTAGCAGGTCATAAGCAAATCTTCCATGGTCTCGAATGCAGGCTTTTTTCCGGAACCAACTCTTTGTTTTTTGCTTTTCCCCTTCTTCTTTCGAAGTTAAAAACATGTCCTTTTTCGAACGCTATTCTTGAACCATTTTCGTCATGATTTTATATAAATTAGCTGCTGCATGATTCGAATTTTTTTCAATAACATTTAATTTATAGCTAACATCATAAGATTTTCCGTGATTTTTATTGCTTGTTTCTTTTACAGGAACCGCTTCCTGTACTGGTTCGTCGGCCATATTTTCAGGCCAATTTTATTTGCAAAATGCAAAATTTTAAATGACCTCCAAAAATCTGGTGATGAGTATATGAAAGTCTGTATTTGCGTGTCACGTGTACAAGCAGCAGCCAAGTGGTAGCATTGCTGTTCGATTCCTGCTTGGGGCTAACTTTTTAAATACAGAAGTAAGTGAGAATTAGCGATAGTGTACAGTTTTTTATTATTTGTTTGTAACTACTAACAATGGTTGCTTATGCTGCGCACCATATCCATTGAATTGTTTATTCAAGCATGAAATCGAAATTGATCTTTTGAACTTGACATTCATTACATTAAAAAATGCGGGAAATCAAACGTTTTGGTCATTTTTCTGACTGCTGGTCTGGCGTTGGCACTTTACTATAGCACCATCGTTCATCCCCTCTACAAAACTCACACATTCTCATTTCTCAACTACAATAACATATGGGGACCTTCCCTTGTTGACCGTTTTTTTGTGATAGGTATTGGTCCTGACACTCAATATACTACACAATAGCAGTGGAACTGAACTAGTGAAAGTCTATATTTGAGTTAGAATCTGGACCTGGTACTCCACTGTTAGGCGATTTTGATAAAGCCTATAGTTCATTGCAATCAACATTTCGTAGGAAACCAATGTGTGAATGGTTTAACCCCATAACAGCATTCCGTGATTTACTGTATTCTTACAAATAAATCAGCTGCAACATATGTTACAGTTTTTCGGAGAATTCGAGATTTATCTTTGGCAAATAATCTTGTTCTCGCACCAAATTTAATTACAATAGACTTTAATAGTCGCATTGCAGCAAGAATTTCCTCAAACTCGTTTACGTGGTTGCTATTTTCATTTCTGTCAAGCAGTATTTAGACGCGTTCAATCCGGTTTGATCCAGCAGTTTCTCGAACAGCCGACTGTGATGGTGATTCAACCAGCAAATCCTCAAGACGTGATGCATCTTATCCACATTGGCTATATTGAATCAACTGGCAGAAGGGCTACGCCCATAATTTCACAAAGAATGAAATACTTTATGGCATGTCCTATTTAACCGAAGTATATTCATCGCTATACTGTACTTCAACATAAGTGAAGCCGAAAACGACTTTGTTCAAGGAATAAATGCAAACAGTATAACAACCCTTGTTGAATTTTATCGTTTTTTATCAGTGCCCGGCTATTTAAATGGTTTACACATTGACGGACCTGCCATTTCTACAGAAATGGTTAGCGATTGCTACGACCCGACTGTGAGACTTTGCCATATTATTTGTGGTGAATACATTCCCGCGTTAATACAGATTTCGAGTTCGCAATACATGAGAAGGAGAATGTCGAGCAAAACTAATGTTCTTATGTTTAGCT
Source organism: Prionchulus punctatus (assembly GCA_034698125.1). Taxonomy (NCBI): domain Eukaryota; kingdom Metazoa; phylum Nematoda; class Enoplea; order Mononchida; family Mononchidae; genus Prionchulus; species Prionchulus punctatus. The sequence goes on along the minus strand of JAQGBA010001902.1, from coordinate 9,565 downwards.
TCATGACAAAGCAAAATCTGAAAGATTCAAAACAAATAGATGATATTGAAACTTGTGAAGTACATGCAAAGCTACTTCGGTACTTATTTAACACCAACGTCCCTCTGTGTCATGTATCATGTATCTCTGCTATAAGTCATAAAATTGAGACAAAGGCGGAAAATCTGGATAAGTGTGGCATTCACTTTATACACGAGATAAAAGAAACCTCCACTAAAAATGTAACTGAAGTAACGACTGTGACAATACAAACTGATGAATTTGAAAGCCTCCCCAAATGTCAACTGAACGATTTGCATCTATGGACAGACGAGTTTGGAAGATGGTTTGAATGATGCAACAGTTACACAGTTTTCAAGTGATTCACCCAACGACCAAGCAAACCTACATTACTGCTTGGGGAACTATTCTAAGCCGATTGGACGTATTTACACTTTCCACATAAATGTACAGATGACTGTGTTGTACAATACGATTTGCGCCAAAACTATAAAAGACCGGATTCCTGTTAAAATCGAGTACCCTATGGAGAATGACGTACTTGTCATGATTGAACAAGATGCCCAAGCATGGGAAGAATTCGAAGGATCAATGTTGGAGGGCTGATAGGCATTTGGACAGGCGCAAGCATCTTGTCATTCATTTAGTTGGTTTATCTATGCTGTTGCAATGAATGCGACAAGTTGGAATTCTTGTAAATCCCTGAAAACATCAATGGGACCGAGGTTAATCAACAAATATCATCAACGACCCTGATTAACCTGGAAGAGTTAACCTTGCAACAGAATGTAACTGATGTCTTAAAATTGCTAAAAGAATAATTGCTTTTATGATCAAGAACTCTTTTGTCTCGCCTCTCACTCTCGACCAATCCTACAACAGAAGATGTGAATGTTAACCAGTTTTTATATTACGTAATTTTTGTCACATTTCAATTACTCGCTTGCTTTGTGCCTAAAATGAGCAGTGTAGCTTACTTTTGCTTTTCAGTTCATTATTCTATGAGAGTTTGATTTATAATTTATTAAATAATCGACTGTTAGTCACTTGAACGGCGGTAAAAACCAAACCAATTTCGTTTTTACATTCATTTTTACACATTGTACAGCATGTGAAATTTTGTCCAAGTTTAGAAAAAATTGTGGCACTTTGGATGAAGTTATAACATATAAGGAACATCTAGAATAGTCAAATTAACAAGATTGCATAGCCAATTACTTTTTTTAGGATTTATAAATAGATCTTCTAGAACCACCCCCTCAAATTCCTGTAACTAGTATAAGCCCTTCATTTTTGTCAGTCTCAACTCCATCACGACTTTGTAATTATTGGTCGCCCATCTCTGTTGTAGTTATTAATTATACTGCACCCTATTACTGTATTTATTTTTACCATATTCTTCCCATTATGCTATTATAATTGTTCCCCGATCATTATTGACGCTGTATTATGTCAGATTAATTAAATACCTATCCTAATTCCTGTGTTGTTGCGGTCTTCACTTTTACATAATGATTGGGGGTGATTGAATGATGGTTTTGTAAGTTTGTTTGAACACGTAGAAAAAGTAACGAATTATACAGAACATTTTATAAGGACACGCCTACACTGACCATAATCGAGGAATAATTATGCTTCATGCCGCTTGGTCTATGGTGGCGTACAAGGTTGTTTGGAGGTTGTTTTTGAACATGTTGAAACATGATGATAGTTACGATCGATTTAAAATCAGACAGTTCTAATACCATAAGAAGCTATTATGTGATACCGTAATAATGCACAGTAAATGCATTGGCCACTTTATACAAGAGAATTGTGCAAAGGCAGGTTTTGGGAATAAGAATATTCTCCCCACATCCAAATAGTTGCCAGAGAAATATCATCTAATTTGTTCATGATAACACCTTTCACACTTAATCCCGACATAAATTTCAATCTTCTGGCACATACACCACCAAACATTAGTTTGGAAGTTACTTAATTACATTTGTGTTTCGTACGCTAAGTACACGTGTAAAAAATATTTGAATGTCCTCGATTCGTCTGCCTGACAAAATATCCAAGTGATAAACGACATTTTAACGTGACAACAAATTAATATTAAGTGATAACAATGGCGTCAATCTGCATGAATTTTAATGAAGGCATTTCGATCAAACATGAGAAAAAGACAAAATAAAACTGGCAAAAACAGAAGTTGGTGAAAAATTGCTTTTAAAAATATGTCGAATGTATTCTTTGCAAGAATTCGAAGAGATTTTCAAAAATTTAGCGACGATACTTCTATGCATGGTTTCAAAGAGTTATATTATGCGAAAAGTTTTGTTTGGTTGTCGTTGTGGACCCTATTACTCGGAGGAGCAATTGGGGTGACGAGTTATCAAGTTTACAGTTCGGTCCATCAGTTCCTAGAACAACCGACCATTACAGTAATCCAACCGGCAAACGCGCAGGATATGATATACCCTACTTTAAAAATATGTTACCCTCACTGGCTAAATTGGATCGACTGGCAGAAGGGATATGATCACAATTTCACGAAGAAAGGTTTACTGTACGGCATGTCATACTTAACCGAAGTATATTCAATATTGAACTTCAACATCACTGAAGCCGAAAACGATTTTCTTCAAGGAATTAGCATTAACAATATAACAAACATAGTTGAATTTTACCTTTTTATATCAAAAACGCCTTATCAGCTAATGAGTGCTGATTATATCGGAGCACCTATTGAACATTATTTCAACGAAACATACTTTTCAACACAGTTTATAGCTGAAAGCTACGGCACGACTGCGAGGCTTTGTCACATTTTAAGCGGGATAAATATTGTTTCGATACTACAAGAGCAAGCGGCTACTCAAGATGTAAAAAAACAGCGGAAGTCAAGCAAAACTAACGTTTTATCCTTGCAGACCGACGCAAATCCGATCATTTCTCCTGAAGTAGACGAAAAGGAAATTTCGTTGTATATGAAAAATTATTTAGCGTCGGGAGATTTCAGCGGGTTTACTTTCGAAGATTACGCAAGGGTATCGTTACCGATTGTAATCTATCCAAACATATTCGACAAAGAAGAAAGTGTTACTGTGTTGAATCTATTCGATTCGGTGTTCATTTCGATCAAATCGTCCATTCATATTTGGAAGAGCTCTGCGCAAATGCCATGCACTATGGACTGGTTGTTTGTTACAATGAACACTACATGCCCAGATATGTGTTTAGCAAACTTATGTAAGGAAATCACTAGCGAGCGAATCAGTGGATCAGCAGAGAAATTCTCTTTGTCTACTGCTGTTTACGAATACTTTGATACACACCCAAATAACATTCAGACCAACAAAATTAATTTTTTAAACTTGGAAACCAGCCAAAAGTCAACTGAGCAAGCAACAGTACTGACAAGTGAAGCAACGATGTTTGTACAATCCAACACAAATCCTGCAGATAACTTTACATACTTTGATGGATTAAATAATGCAACCGAGACTGATTATTGGGCTAGTAACCAAATTTATGTGAAAATAGAAAAGTATGAATACTGTATTGGCAACTGCTCGTTATTGACCGGATGTAAAGTCTACACATTTGATGTCAACGTCAAGACTTCAATGTTGTCCTATTCGATGGGAGCCAAAACAAAAAAATCGCCAACTCCCGTCAAAATCGAGTATCCGACCGAAAACGACGTTTTGGTCATGATCGAACAAGATTCACAAACTTGGGAAGGATTCATCGGTAATGTCGGCGGACTGCTCGGTATTTGGACTGGAGCGAGTATTCTGTCGTTCATACAACTGGTCTATCTGTGTTGTTGCAACGAATGCGATGGTTTGGAAGCATTGAAAATTCCGGGAAAGATAAATTTGAAGAAGAGCAAGCGTATAACACCCATAAAAGTTATCAAAGTTAACAACTGAAGTATGGTCTTATTCTTTAACATTTTTTTGATCTTCACATATTCTGAACTTTCAGATACCATTTGCATATGAAAGTGTTGTCAGTCCGAGAATATTAATATACAAACCTTCTATTTCAAAATTTCTATTTTATTTTTAATACTTGGTGTGCTGTTTAAAATCAAACGCTTTGCTGTGAATGTTTATTTGCAATTATAAATTGGCAATGACAAGATAAGAATGGGCTGATAAATAATGTGTTATAGTCGCCAGCCCGGATGACCAATGAGTTAGTTTGAACGGCAACAGGGATAAGAATTACGCTTAACAATTTGGGTCGATTTGCCCGAAATGGCTTAATCATGGGCAAGTCAAATAGATCCATTGAGCGTTTCAAAATTGGGTTGCATTGCGCAAATTCGATTTTTACAATAAAAATTATATTTATACTGGGCAGAAGAAATAAACAGTATTAGAATTTGAATTAATTTATGAAAATTTATAAATTGACTATTCCCTTTGACGCATAGTAGCCAACAGAATAGAATCTGGTACTTCTGACATAAAGCACTCGAGTCTTGTGCATCTTATAAAAATTGATTATATTTGGTTGAAGTTTTTTACGAAACTTGGCTCTTTTTGGACTTCATTAGGATAATTTTGCTCAAATTCTTCACACTTGAATTTATCTCCCGTATAATAAACTAACGTTTTTTACTAAGTCACATATGTGACAACGAAATGAATCCCAAACTAATAGTTGTCTTGAAAACAGGGATTGACCGATCACTTTATGAAGATATTCAATGTTAAATCTTCATTCATCCAGCCATTCGACGAATAACCAAATGTTAATTTTGAAGCAAGCTGTTTCTCTAAATCAGGAAGAGGCCCTTTTTCGTTTAAGAAACACGAATGGCTTTAATTTTCTGCCATCGGCTTTTGCTGACAAAAGAATCTGCACTTTTTTCCGATATGGAGATACGCATACCAGCAGGTAGAGCTCGACGAGCTCTATCGTTCTGCAAAAAGAGCGTATCTGTAGCTCCAATATTGAGTTTTTGACAGCTTTTGCAAAAGGCTCAATGCATATAACCCGTGTGCAAAACAAAAACTTCAAACCCTTCTATCTCAAAAATGTGAAAAAGACAGATACGCCCCTTTTGCTGCAGACCGACGATTTCTGGTCGATCTTATTGGAACTTGCTTTGCACCAATTTTCTCGTCAGTTTTTTGATTTAGCATATCAAACTAACAGGCGGTTTCATTGCATGTAGTTATCGCTGAAAGTGGATATTGGTTCTTGATTTGTAGACGGCGAACAAATAAAACGAAATTGACCAACTTGGGAATGAGCTCATTGGGTAAATTTTGGCAAATTGGAGTACGTTCGCACAATGTAATTTTATGGCCATCCATAAAATTTTCAAGCCATCCTTCACTACTGGCAAATTTTTCAACTGCACTTTGGTCAACATCACCTGTTTGTGAAAGATCAAGGAGTATTTCTTTTGCCTTTTCTTGAATTTTTAATTTTCTTGAGACCCATAAATATTATTCCACTTTTCATTTATCCAGATCATAAGCAAATCTTCCATGGTCTCGAATGCAGGCGTTTTTCCGGAACCAACTCTTCGTTTTTTGCTTTTCCCTTCTTCTTTCGAAGTTAAAAACTTGTTCTTTTTCGAACGCCATTCTCGAACCATTTTCGTCGTGATTTTATAAAAATTAGCTGCTGCATGATTCGAATTTTTTTCGGCAAATTCAATGACATTTAATTTATAGCTAACATCATAAGATCTTTGATGATTTTTATTGCTTGTTTCTTTGACAGAAACCGCTTCCTCTACTGGTTCGTCGTCCATATTTTCAGGCCGATTTTATTTGCAATATCATTGTTTGATGGGAACTTTTAGGTATGATACAAACATGATGATGCATGTTACTTTGCAAAAAAATTGAATTCAAACCTTTTTCCCTCGTGAATAAGACCCCTCTTGAAATTATGACCTGGTCTTGTACACGAGAAGGGTCTTATTTAAAAACCGTTCATCGTTTCCATCGTTTTATAGGGGTCTTATCTACGAGAGGGTCTTATTCTCAAGAAGGGTCTTATTTTTAAGAGAATACGATAAGAAGAAAAACGAAGATTATAAGGAGCATCACAAATTGAATTAAACATTCATTTTCCTGCACTAGATTCACTTTCTGTAACAATTGACTATCATTGTTTTGGCAAAAAATATTTTGACCCTATTTTCTATCATTTCTATCAGCTCATCTTGTTTAGATCTTTACGCTGGTCAATGTGGTAATCATTATTTTTTTACGAAATGCGTTTATCGAAAAATTATAGGCATTCAACATTTTGACTTTTAACTAATTTTTCGTCCGAGGATCAGCAGCTGCCCATTCAGCAATCATAGCTAAATTTATGTTTCCACCTAATTGACGTAAATCACATAAATTTTTGAATGAATTTATGTAATTTATGTCAATTAGGTGGAAACTTAAATTTAGGTATGATTGCTGAACGGGCAGCTGCAACAGAATTTTTATCCCACGAGTTATTTTTTCGTTGTTACAGAGAGATAATCAGCTAATATAAAACAAAAATCGTTCGAATTTCATGTTGCATCTCGGTTGACAAAAAATTGCTACCATAGTAATAAAATATACTTTCCCCTCTCATTAAATGTTTGGAAATAAATGGATTCCCTTTGCTGATATGATGTTGTCTACCCGGCTAAAACTAACTGTACGTAGATTTTTTCTGAACATCCTCAACAATTGGTTTCTAAGTTAATTGAATGTTTCAGAGTGCTTATTCATTGTATTGACGCCAAAATGAGAAGAATTTTTTTGGTCAAGTAGGTATTATTAAATAGAATTTAAACAATTTAAGACAAAAACAAACTTAAAATTGAACAGAAAAAAACCTTATATGTATTACAAAATGTTTTGTGGTAGTACAAACCAATGGATGGAACATGGAAATACGATCCAAAGCATCATTCATTTCTATTCAGCTGTCTGATCCACATGGCATACCAAGGTTGGTATGAATTTCTAACTACAGAACATTAGCTTCGCTGCAATTGATTCCTCGTTTTTAATGATTCAAGTTTTTAAACCATGCTGGGAAAACTCACTGTTCATTTTAGGCCAGCAAAGTACATTTTTTACACTTTGGTCACGTCATGCCAAATACTTAACGTGTTTTCCGGAAGAAAACAAAAGTCTGAAGTGATGACATAACAAACAACAATGGTAACACTCTAACTAATCCAACAACTACCGACTACAACCTGTCCTCCATTGGCAAGCTACATTTCTCGTCTAAATGTCAATGGGCGGTCAATTGAATTAATGTGCTGAATTATTAGCATGTGTTACAAAAATAGCGGCCGGCCAGCACAAATCATATTCAGTTTCTGTCCAACTGGCGAAACTTTTTTTTCGATGTTCATGTTCATGCGATCAACGTCACTATTTTATATTACGCCCGAAAAGGTCAGTTGCGCTAGCAATGTCAAACAAAAATTTTCTTTGGTCTTGTCCCGTTTGCAGTTTGTTGGAAATTGAAGAATCTCTCATGTTCGCGCATTTCATTTGGAAACATCAACACGAATACGTCGCTTTGAAGAAAGCCAAATTAAGTGGCACAGAAATGATTTCGTCCAACTGTCGAAAGTCGAAGATGATTTTAAAACAGTGGCCCCGTCGAAAAATGATATCGAAGAAAATCGAAAATACTGAAATCCAATCAGCGGCGGTTGTGACTTCATCATCCGCGAGCATTGATTTCTCTGAGTCAACTTCACCATCCGAGAAGAACGATGCGATTTTACAAGTAATAAAAAAGTAACAAGACTTGGTTTTACCAAAGGACCGTCACACTTTTATTGATTTTTCGACCTGCCCCCAAGCACACCTCCCTCACTCCTTTTTTATCACAACTCATCACACTTCGGACAACACCCCTCTTCCAATCACCTTCAAGGTATGCCATCATTAAAGTACAACCTCATTTAATTGACTACAAATTTTTAGCTACCTTTGCCGAACAACCTTCCATCGCTGAACGCCAATGGCAAATGCATATTTTGCGATTACCGCTCCACCAGTCTGATGGAACTTGCAAACCACGACTTGCTAAATCACCAGAACCATTTGCTAAACCCCCGCATCACGAATGTTTCCAACGTTTACACGCTTACTACATTCGACAACTCGAAGCTATGCTTTTCCAAGCACTACCGGTTTTGGTCATCTTTTGTTACATCTTAAATGATTTTAGTACCTATTCTCATTTTCAAAGTTTTCAAATAAATGTGAGTCATTTCCAAAGACTTTGACTTGCTAAAATCATTCAACATAGGTAAATAATAAAAAAGAAGGGTTTACAGTTCAAACAGTGTTTTAAGCTAATCATTTTTTGTATGAAAAAATTTAGACTGTAGTCGACGGTCTACTAGACATTCCATTTGCAGCTACTTGCTAACTTAGTCCCTTGCTGTTCTCGACAACTACCGTCGTTAACTGATGGTAGTTTTTACCGCCGCCGAACGTTACATATACAGAGTACAGCGATAATGACTTCGTCGATTTAAGCTAATAGACTTTCCATTTTTGCATTTCGTGTACATTCGGGATCCTATCAACTTTCCGGATGCAGCGCATTCGTGAACACGTCGGATTTTCTCGGATTATATGTGTTGTTTGCGAACTGTCTGACGTTCTTAAAAGTTGTCAAGTTTTTACCATTCTGATTGAACGTCGTGACAATCCACCTACAAACAACGACAGTTTAGGACATCAAATTTTACAAATGCCTATTCATAATTATCTTTGATTATCGCACGAGGTCTTGTTATGGCAAGTTCCGATTTTAATGTTGAACACTTCGCCCGCATATAAACAACACTTGTTGTCACTCGTCTTTTTTGCGCTTGACACTGGTCAATGATGGACCAGCTTAAAAAAATGCGACAACTGCAGGATATCTTGATCGAGCGTGAAAATGAAGGAAAAATAAGGACGTTTGTTTCGTTATCTACAATGCTTGTGCTGTCGGTTTGTTAACAGTAGCATGCAACACTGTTGTTAATTTGAGCTGGTCTACGTTGCAACATGCGGCTGTCATAGCACAAATGATTACGACTCATCATTAAATGATACCGGCGCGTTCTACATGTTTTTTAACTTCCAGCGACCAAAGCAAACAGTGAGTAACGACTGCGTTGGTGTACAGATCTTGACGGCTCCTCGCTCGCTACCTAAAAATGCAAAAAAGCTTGTTCTTACTTTTCTGTTACGCTGCTGCATGGAGTCATTTTTACAGCACCATCGATGTTGTCTAAGCATTTGTTCGGAATGCTGATGCTCTCGATTTTGATCGGCGAAATCACGTACGCATTTAGTACACACATAATAAAAAATGCTGTTGGTTTTGCCATCACGCTACTAAAAACAAATAAAAAACAATCGAATTCAATCGTGGTTCAAAATGGTGAGATATACACTACTCGCCAAAATTATGGAATCACCCGTACAAATACAGGGTAACACATAAGTTTTGGATACAACTTTGAATCACTGTCAAAAAAAAAGTGCTCAACCAATCTCGCCCAAACTTTGCAATTTTATTAACACATATACCG
>JAQGBA010001901.1:0-11497 GCA_034698125.1 Prionchulus punctatus | reverse complement strand
TCATGATTCAGCAACGAGGCGTCATCATGAGAAAGAAAAATAGGAATGTAAATTAAAGCAAAGGTTGAGCTTCGTCAAAGCACTGTACTGTATTTTTGTATACCTCACCATGGAATGTGTTTGGCCTACGTTCATCAGTTGAAGGTGTGTTTTTACCCATTATAGCACACGGACCGCACATAATTGGGATGATTGTCGACAATATTTTTGTTGCAGAAATTTTACAAAGAACTAACTGGACAGCCATTTGAAATAGTCGCCATTTTTTCCGGACGTGAACGAGCGGAGAGAAAAATTGATTTAAAATATGAAGGCGATTGGTATTTCGTTCCACTTTGAGATCCATTTCAAGAGTGTTTTAGTTGTTTTTTTTTAAACATAATGCCAAGTTATTTGAGTATTTCCACCGTTTTTAGCAGATTGAATAATGAAATATTGAAAAATCAAGGCTGTCCTCGTTTGAAAATCATCAAATCCAACGGCGACATTATTGAGGATGTGCCGTACGGAACTGATGCTGTGATTTGCTCGATTACAAAAAAAGAAACCGCATCTATAGATTGGTTCAACAAGTGGAAATTAGCAAGCGGAATTTAATTTTTAACTTTTTTTTCTAATCTTCGCGTTTACTTTTAATTATTTTTTTAGATTTTGTTGTTACTTTGAGTGATATATGAAAGCCCAAAAAAGTTTTTGCACTGCGCAAGTTAAACTTTTAAGTTAAAATTTACTTTTTGTAAAAAACTTGCAAATACTTTTTCCATTTTGTAAGCCAGTACGCGTCCTCCACGCATTGAAACACGATTTTCAGTTTGTCATTCTAAGAAAATCGTAAAATTTGTAAAAGCTGGGAAAATAGTCGAAATGGCCCAGCTTTTTAAAGGGCAGAAATTGATGAAGAAAAATGGCGAAATCCACACTGTAATCGACATCGATGCAGCTTTGAAGGGAAAATCTGTGGTGTTGTTTTTCTCGTCATCTTGGTGAGGTCCATGCCTACTAATTACTCCAATTTTAAAGGTAATCTGAATCTTGGGAAATTGTTAGTGCAACATTGTTTTGAAAATGTGTCAGTAAATAAATTCGATTCATTCTTGAAGGAATTTCACGAACTGTTGAAAAATGAACCGTTCGAAGTTGTATTTGTTAGCAGGGACACGAGCGACGACGAATTGAAAAAATGTTTGAAATATCAAGGCGACTGGTGTTACTTGAAGATTGGTGACCCGTTTACAAGTTTAACGTTTTTTTTAACTTGTTCGTCCTCAAATTTTGCATTTCAGGGATTTATATTCGAAATATTCTGTCCAAGGCATTCCACACTTGATGGCTGTAAAGTCGAACGGCGATGTTGTCGTCAATGATATTTACGAGGAAATTATAGATATGGTTGTGAAGAAGGAAGTCAATGCTAAAACTTTGTTGAATGCTTGAAAAACTGTTTGTGCTATTTGATATTGAAATGCGATAAGTAATCTGATAGCCCAATACTTTTTAATAACGGGAAATATAATTTTCTCGTATTGTAAATAATCCACCCCCTTCCTCTTAAATGAGTGATATCATTAAAAAAAACCCTGTAAATGTGAATTAATCTTAGAAGTTGGCTTTTGGAATTTAACAATTGAGTGGAAATTGAAAAAACAGCAAGTAAAGTTTGAAAAGGCCAAGTAAGTTGATCGTGCATATCGTCGAAGTCGAAATCCTCGTCAGCTTGTACCAGCTGCGGAACGCCCGTGATGCTAAATTTTACTCTTATATAAAATGGTTGATCGTCTAGCCTAAATACCCCTAAGACCGGAGGACTCGGACTTTGGTCATTTTTGTCGTACGGTTGACAAATGAACGTACAAATGGAAAACTCCCCAATGGCTACATTCGTATCAAATCGTATCACGCGTCCATGGTGTTTGCGGATCTATTATGTAGAAACTGTAAAACTGATGAGCATTGTTGCAAAAGTCAACACGTTCAAGAAAGCCTTGAATAGTTATATCGCTTAAATACTGTGTCCACCCGGCGACAGTGTTTGTACATTTTATCACAGTCACTGCGAACTGAATGAAATGATCATCTAAAACAGAACAAGTGCTTTTCAATACTTGACTGTCAGTTTGTGAATCACTGGTGAATATGAGAACTTGCATGATAGCGAGTCACACACACGATTCCCACTTACTGTCGCAAGCACTTTCACTCTACATGTGCACCAATTCCCAACACGCGTCGAACGTTAAATCTGTGGATGTTGTTTGATTTACAGTTACAATCGACGTGGCAAATTGATTCATATGCCCAACTCGAAACAGTAGGAATCTTCTGCCACTAGTCAATTGTACGATGTGGCTGATTTTTTCATAATTTGCGTCTCTTTGACTTTGACACATTCCGATCAAGTGCAGCACCTGCTGCGAAACGGACAATTTCACAGCTTTGAAAATTATGTTACTGTTGCACAAGTGGTACTTTCATAAAATGCCACAACATCCACTGGCCAACCGCCCACACCAGTTAACAATTCAAAATAATCCGATTCATCTTTGACGCAGAAGATGTGCTTGCTTCTCGCCATATGTCAATCTAAAAATCCATCAATGCATCAATATTTAAATTATCCTCCAATTTTCATTCTTTAAAGCCGGTTCCGCCATCTTGGATCAACTAAGCGCAGAATGGCGACTGTTTTCTGAAACTTTACAATCTTTTTTATATTCGGATTTTTGTGAGTAGCATTAAATAAATGCATTCTTACAATGCAAAAGCGAGAGAAAAGTTGAGAACTGCATATTTTAACCAACCAGAAAAATTGAGTGAAAATTTTAGAATCTGTGTAGAAACATTTCTGTTTGCAGAATGTTGTTGCTTAGCGTGCAAATTCCATGCATTGAATCTCAATTAACTTTTCAACAAATACTTTATTTTATTTCGATGAAGCTATCAAAAAAAGTGACTATCGTTTCCACAAGTTGAATTTTACCTCGCTAAAATGGTTTTCAATGATTTAAAATTGCTAAAGACATCAAAAACTTATTACTACTGGTTTCTGTTACATTGAAAAAGTTAGCTTGGACTTTTTGCATATTATTTTTCCACGTCATTTTATTGAACTTTAGATTTGAAAGCTCACATAATCTTCACCGACTCCTGTTCAGAATGTCTGATTTATTTAAAGGACAAACCTGTGAAAGAAAAATGAAGGAATTTTTTCAGAAATCGACGTAAATGTTGCTTTAAATGGAAAAGTTGTTGCACTGTATTTTACATTCGGCGACTTGGAATATACCTATCAATTGTAGGTTCGAAACATATTTTTTGTTTTAGTTGAACTTATGTAGTGACTCTTGACTGACTACTGTTATGCAGACTACTGTTATGTTATGAAGTTTTATGGCTGGAAAACCATTCGAAATCGTTGCTGTGTGCTATGATTGCAACGATAGCACGCTGAATAATTTGTTTGAAAAATTAATGAGCCCTGTTCGTTGCAAGACGAAGGCGTCCAACGATATCAAGGCGACTGATGTTTCATACCAATTGGCGATCCATTTATAAAGTACGATAATATTTCTAGGGCAACTATAGAAGACTATTCAAAAATTCATTTAGGCGTTTGATTAATAAGATCTACAGAAATCAAGGTTCCGCATTTGAAAATATAAAAGCCAACAGAGAAGTTGTCGATGACACTGGCTATGAAAGTGACGCCGTGATTAGTTCGATAAAAAAAGGAAACAACTTCAACAGAATGGGTCAATAAATGTAAACTGGCGTGCAACATATAAGCATTCAATGATTCACTTATTTGGGAGATATTCATTTCCTTGATATTATAAACAAAATCCTGTAAAAAAAGGTCGTCCAAAAAGTATCCGCTCTCCATTGAAAATCAAAAATATTACTAAAAAAATTATCGGTCTATATGGTAGAAAACAAAATTTTTCATCACTTATCACCATTCTGTTGGTCAAAGAATTGTATTTTCTCCGCCTTACATGCGAATCATTCATACGGTAGTATGTTTTTGAGTTTGCAACAGCGAATAGGTTCTAACATTTTATTTGGTGCAGAATAAAATAACAAGCATTGTGAACAACGTTATTGGATCAGATTTTTGTTTTTGACTGCTGCGACATGATGAACCCGTTTTCCTTTAATTATAAAAAATGCATACACATACGCCAACTATTTTGGACAAGGGCTATTTTGGTTGGGTGAAATAATAATAATACAAAGAATTTGCTTCATACTACCTTCTTCCGTGTAAATCGCCATTTGAACCATTTTGATGACATTCCAAAAAAATTTCATTTCTCCAAAAATTTGAAATTTCTGCCTCGTTGTTTGACTCTCAGAAGTAATACTGTCCGAGTCGAATCGAGCAACAAAGCGAAACACCTTTTGTCCGATTTTTTAAATTAAAATTAGAAATTAAATTGGAAAATAATTTGAGAAATTCTTAAATCGCGCGCGAAATTTTATTACGAATTTCCGTTTAATTCACGTAGTTTTGAGATGCGTTTGAGCGTACTTGTTCATCATTTAGTACGAATTTAAAATTAGTAGCTAAACGCACATTCCAGCAAAATATTTGTTTGAGTGTTTCTTGCCTTCTATTGCAAGTAATTTTTCCGTCCCGGCTCAATAAAGAAAGTTAGTAGCACAATTTTTCCTTTTTCGCCCACTTTTCCGTTCATTTTTCAGTTCACCGAACAAAAAAACCCAAATATAGGCGCGTCCGAAAAAATTGGGTCAATGTTGGTTGCGCGCCGTACTTTTCTGCGATTATTAGTGACCAATCGATCCCTCGGCATGGACGATGGCTATTTTTAGATGGACATTGCCATTCATTCTTTCATTAGGGTTCGGTTCGTCCATTGTCCACGTCTACCAAGCGGCGACCGGTCTACATTTACAGTTCAAATATACTAATCGAGCTCATCGTCGTCGCATGCCGTTGGGCGCGAGGGCGAGTGTGGGGGGAATAAGAGAAAGAGGAATTGGTTTGTATTGACAAGAAATCCGCACGCCGCCTCGCCACTCGTCGCCCATTTACGACTAGAGTCGTTTTTTGTCGTTCAAAACGTTGAGCAGCGCCCGAAAGAAGGCTGGCGAGGTTGAAAATTTTGTCTCGCGGCGTATTTTACTCGCCGTAATGCATTTCTTTGATAAAATTAACAAAGTAAGCAAAAAAATAAGTGTGAATGCGAAATTAACTATTGTAAAGTGTATTTTTTCATTGTTTTAAAAGTAGTGTGTAAAATGTTAATCATTCTTTCTGGCAACATTCCTGCCGGCCGGTCGCTTTTTAGTTTTCTGAAATTTTGCTTGTGTACGAATGTAAAATGTTGATCAGTGTTTCATCGCGCATTCCCCTTGGACGGTAGGGGAATTTTGCTATCGCGTGAAAGTTTCTCAATTTTGCTCGTTTATCGTCAGAATTTGACGCATCGCCGTTAGGTTTTGTTTCTTTTTTCGAACCGCCCGAGAAGAAGAGAAAGTGGTTTTATTAAAACCGAACCACCGACCGGTTGTCAGCAACGTCGACGTCGGCGCGGTGTCCTCCTCCTCGTCGTCGCCCGAGTGCTCGCCAACTTTTCACAATGGATTAGACGCGGCCATCAAAGAACGCCGCTTGTCAATAACGATTGCGCGGATGAGCTTTAATGTCGAGCGACGTCGAAACGTTTCGTTAAAACACGAATCATCCGAGGGTTTTCTGTTTCGACGTCGTCGTCGTCGGATCGGCGGCGAACCTCGAATTTACAACGGCTCGGGCGTGTTTCGCTCGTGGAACAGGTCGAATTTCGTTGTTTTGTAATCTGATCGCGTTAATTAAGGGGCGAGGGTCGAAAATTTGTTTTTGCGCTTCGATATCGAGCCGAAAAACGAGTCGACTCGCTTTTTCGCTCGATTCTCGTCGTCGGCCGACGCAAAAACGATTTCAAATTAATAAATCTGATACCCTCCTCGCGGCTCGTTCATTGATGGGGCGCCGCTCGACGGACGGCGAGAAAGCTCGGGCGAAAAACAGAAAACGGTCGTGCCACTAAATTTTCTCGGCGTCATTTGCGCGTTGGGGCCGAACGCGATTTTCTACGTACGACGTACGGCGAACGTACCTGTTTTTCTCATCGACGACGACGACGACGATGAGAATTCTCGTTCGACGGCGACGACGAACGCACAATGGGCACGGGCGGCGTAAGATCAAAGGCGTCGACGCCGAGCCGTAAATGAAAGAACGAGCGGCCATTATTATTCGCCGTTTCGCGAAATACGCGAGCGCGATTTTAGTTTTTCGCATCGTTTATGAGGCGCTGGCCGTCGACGAACGGCGATGCTTTTTTTGTTCCGTGTACGAACGAAATGGCTACGAAAGACCATTCTACGATTTTTTTCCTAACCCATGCGAAAAACCATTTTAGATTTTTTTTATTTTACTGATTTTTTTATTGCGCAATTATCTTTCGTTAGCCCATTGTCCTCGCGATCGTCGACGTATAATTTGTTTTTCGACGCCTGTAACGCGACGTTTTTTCGTTTCTTTTGTAGAAATTTCACAAAAATTCGAACATCAAAGTCAATCTTGCGTCGACCGCAGCAACGACGACGACGACGACGTTCACGATGAAAAAATCGTTCGCCGCGTTGAAGATGTCCGGTTTGGCAGGTAAAAACTTCTCAAAAATTGAGATGAACGGGTGGAAAATCTGTTTCTTCCGCAACTTTCCGGTGTCTTCCGTGAAACGAGTTGTTCAAGCGCAAAACATGCGCTAGCCAACAGCCTAACTTGCTTTTTTGACCGATAACACATTGGCCGAGCATGAAATCTACGCTATCTAACGGTTTTAGTGCGCTTTTTATCGAAACGATTGTTCTTGGCGGTTTTTTGGACTGTCCACCGAACAGTTTGACCGCAAGCACGGATAACTCGCTCGCCGAGCATTAAACGAACGTGGGCTAGCTAACGACTTTCGTTAACTTTATATCAAACTCATCGTCGTTTTTTCGCCCGCTGCCGCAACACGTTTCACATTTTTGCGTTAATGTTTTCGCGGCGAGGCGAAAATTAATGATTATCGGAACATTTGCGCCGCGCGCAAAACAGCGAAGGCGGTCGCGCAAAAAAACGTCTAAACATTAAATTCACTCGGTTCGCGCTTTTGATCTCGCCGCCGCAACGTCGTTAAAAAAGAGTCGTTCGTTTCGAACGCCGTTTGGGTGGCCCGGAGACGCGAGATCGAGCGAACGAACGAAACTTTCTTCTTCGTCGTCGTCGCCGCCCACGAATAGTTTTACAAATAATAAAAAAAAACAATAAACAATAAACTTTTAAAACGTGTCGCCGCACGAAAGAATTCGTTCGCGGAAACAAATAACGTCGCACGCCGCCGCGATTTGTTACGTCGTCGTTTTCGGACGTTAAAAGTTGTTTGTTTCGCGAAAAACGCATCGAAATTCGCGGGACACGCACGAAACGCGTCCGGATAGTTGAATTTGGTAGCAAAAACGAGCAATGAAACGGTCCTCGCCGCCGAGAGTTGGAGAGAATCGACGCGTCGGCTCCCTTTGTCTTCTCGGGTTTGGGTAGCCCATTAAGGTGATTTATGAGGCCCCGAAAGTTGGACGGTTTTCGAGCGCCGTTGCGGTATTTTATGCGGCGAGAAGCTATTGAACTATAGAGCCGCCGACCGCCAACCATCGGGCCTCTATATTTTGAGGAGATAAATCTTTTACGCCATTAGGAGTGCCCCTAAAAACATCCACCGAAAAACCTCCAAAGTCCGCCAGCCCCCGAGTAGAAGAAGAGTTTCTCCTCGGTAGGCTTGTGCATCGATTCGACGGGCGGCGGCGTTCAGTGTAGAGTTAGTTGTTGGCCAGCTACCGAAAACTCGTTAGCCAGCGCAACTTTTTGCGTCTTACGAACGACGAATGTTGTCCTGCAGGGCTGTTAATTGGTTACTTCGATTAAAGCCTAGTACGTAATCAGAAATAGCTTTTTCAGCGAGTGAAACCATTTTTTGCGTTTTTCGGTGCATTCGGACGACTATTTTTTATTCTTTAAGGCGCTTTCGGACACTGCCGCACGGACGAAGATAAAGTGAAACTATTGTCGGTGCTGTCCAACACCAGCTTCAACGACGACAACGATTCGGATACGTCGGCCAGCGGCGGTGACGTCATCGCCACATCGTCGACGACGTCGTCGTCTATGGACGACAACAATCGTGAAAGGCGCGCGACTATCGACGACGGCTCGTGTCCGACGATTGAGATAAACGACTGTTGCGACGGCGACGAAGACGTCGTTTTATCTCGTCGTCGTTCGTTGAATTTCATAAATAATAACAGCGAAAACGTCGTCGTAGTCGTCGACGAAAAACCGACGACGTCCAATGACGACAACGTTGTTCGATCGCCGACGACGAAAAACGACGACGACGACGAGCGAGTCGATTGTGATAAACGACGGGAAACGATCAAACGTGACACGCGCAATTATTCTAAAGCGGCGCAACAACAAAACGAATGGACTTTTACGTTGTACGATTTCGACGCGAAAGGAAGGGTGACGAAAGAGGTGAGGAAAATCGCGAGACAGTGAGAAAAAGTGCTTGCGCAAGGGACTTTCCAGGTTTAATTACGCATCAATTGCTAGATAGTATGCATAAATGATTGCGCAAGTCATTTTGTTTAAAGTGGCCAATAAATCGCTAGACAGTGATAAAAAGTGCTTGCGCAAGCAAGTTCGGGTCATTGTGTAGATTGACTTATTTTAATCGCTAGCAAACCGTTTTGTGTGTTTTAACGTTAGACAGTGCGAGAAAGTGCTTGCGCAAGGTACTTTCATGTCATGGTAAATTATCGTAACACGAGCAACTCGCGTTAAGATTTGCATACAATACAAGTTTAACTTTACTTTTATGAATGATAGATCGCTAGACAGTGAGGAAAAGTGCTTGCGTAGTAACATTTCTGGATCGATCTATCGCGCGTGCCGCCTTTCTGCTTTTTTCGCGGCTCGTCTTCCTTCCCTAGTCATTTGTTTTCCCCGTTTTTTTGTTTTGTTTTTGAAGTTACACGAGGAAAAAACTCCTCACCGATTGAATAGATTCGCGGCCGACTCGTAAAACCTTTTCAAATTCGAAATTTACGATCGGTCTCGGAAACTAATCGCCTTTCGACTTTTTCGACCTCCGTAATTAATAAATTTTTTCTTTTTCGAAAAAAAGCATTTTTTCCGAAATCCGGTCTCGCTTTTAACTGTTCCGAACAAATTTTCCGCGCTTTTTACGAATTTTAATGTTTCTTTCTCGATTCGCAGCAGCAATGAAAAAACGTTCTTATTACAATAGCCATTTTAACAAACTTGTAATTGTACGACAAGTTTTTAGTTTGTAAAATCGGGAACGGCAACATGAAACCGGATTTTCGTTTTGTTCGTCAAAGTTTTCTTTAATCACGCAACAAAAAGACTCATAAATGTGTGAGTGACGTCACTGGCACAGTGACATCACTAGCCGCTATTCAATTGTAGACGCTCATCAGCTCGTTTTACGTCACTGATAAGTCGTTAGACGGTACCTGAAATTTGTTTTTTATATTGCAGGACATTCTCAGTCTGGTTCGCTCCATTTACGAAGTACTGGCCAGCGCGAAAATTCCGATAATTCGCGGCTGTCACGATTCGTCGACGGGTGAGCCGATCGGCGCGTTCAAAGTAAAATTGGCAGTCGTCGACGAGGATTTTAAGAAAACCGGCGACGATCATATTAAAAAAGTGTCGCCGACGCATCGAATAAAAACAAATAAAACGTCGGCGAAAGTCGTTTCCGTCGCCATGAACGAAAATGGCGACGACGACGAAAATTTCGAAGAAACTTTATTCGCCACGACGACGTCGGGCGTCGGGGACGAGAATAATTACACGTCGTTCGACGTCGATCGTTTTTACGAGGAAATTCCGTTGATTCGCCGCAACGTAAAAAAAGCATTGAAACGCCAGCACGACAACGGCGGCAAACAGTCGACGTCGCCGATACCATACGGCAAATTGCATCGGCACAGCGTCGCCACGGTTGATTCGTCGACGTCGGAAAACGTCCAACAAGCAAATTTCGTCGCTGGCTCGCCGCCCGGCCGCAAACAACAATGTACGCAATGTACGTACAGGGATTATGTAAATTTGTCCGAGGTGGAGAACTGCTGTAGCCATCATCATCATCATCACGGCGCCGGTCATCAAACGACGGCGACGTCCGCCGTCGCTTGCCCGACGAATAAATGCGTCCATCACATACGACACTGCGATCGCCATTGCCATTGTCCGCCGCAGCCGCAGGCGATGACGTCATTGGCTAAATTGTTGCAGACGAATAACGCGTTCGTCGCCGCCGGTTTATCGTCGCCGCCGTGCAACGACCCGTGTTTGACGTCGTTGGAGAACGAGTACGAGAAAAATTTGCATAGGCGACATTTCCCGCCGCAATGTTGCAACAAGCAAAGATCGAGCTTAGATACGGTAATTAATTTGCATAATCACCACACGCACCACGGGTTGAACGAACGGGCGCGAGCTTACTACAGTCAACAGGCGGCGGCGAAAGCAAAATTCGCGTCGTCTACGAAGCCCAATCGGCACTCGGACGGCGTCGACTACGTGGATCTGAAGGATTTGAGCGCGTTGATGAAGGATAAGGATTTTGGCCCGACGACGAACGCGTCGGCGCCCGTAACGCCGCAGAAATCGTGCGATCCGAGCAAATCGTCGTCTCATCAGAAAAAACATCGAAATCGCGAGAAGGACAAATTGCGAGCGATGCAACAAGTTCGCGAATGGATTCTCAACGACGTGTCGACGGCGGCGTCGGCGGCCGACTTTGTCGACGAGCCGAGCAAAAAATTGATGCAAGCCATCGAGGAAGCGGTCAAAAGTCGGCAACTTCTTCGCGACGACAACGTAAAATCGAAAGAACAAGAAAGTTCGATAAAAATCAAAGAATTTCGTGAAGACTCGTCGAAAATCAAAGAATTTCGAGAAGAATCGGCGAAAATCAAAGAACTAAGAGGCGAGGCCGATGGATGCAATCGTTACATAGTCGAACACAAACACGTTCACGAGCATCATCATTTTCATCACTTTTGAGAAACGTTTTCAAAAAAGACAACTTTTCAGCGATTTATTTGTTTATTTTATGCTTGAAATTCGCATCTCAGGGGTCTCGCGTTTTTTGTAAAAGCGAAAAATGTCTGTAAAATTCGTTTCAATCATTGAAAAGTCGTCACAATTTGAATTTTTCGATATCACTATTTTTGTGCCCTTTATTGTATTTTTTTTACAGTATTTGTTGCTATTTTTGGTTTTTGTATTTTCGAGTTGCTGGCGCAAGTTTTGTATTGAACCGTTGCTGGCGATTAAAATTTAACACATTCATCGCGATTCGGTTTTTTTCAAAAATCTAGTTCTTCTTCATTGTCACTATAGGTAATCGCATGT